>JBAGKK010033124.1:0-10870 GCA_037177015.1 Euceroptres primus
ACCGATAAACTGTCCTTTTGATAATGTATCTCGAACTTTAAAAAATAAACGATTATAAATATGCAATAAGTAATTTCTTATTCAACATATAACAACCCTATTTAAGTTAATTTCCATCCTTCAGGTAAAAATCGTTATATTTTTGCCAAACGGCATAAAATTTAAGCAATAAAATAATGAAATCGCGAATAAGTTAATCCTTTTGAAAAAAAAAGAATAACCGACCAGTTAACCGGAAAACCGGTTATTACTATCGGTTATAATCGGACAGTTAAACCGCCAAAAAAAAAAACTGCATTAACCGATAACCGGTTTTTTTCAAAATAACTGCCATCCCTAGTGAAGAGTGACTGAGCGACTGAATCTCTCACTGAATTATTTGCTTCCATATGAATTGAACTTTCTAGACACTTTAATGACTAAAGAATCTTTATAGATGACATTTTAAGTTTCCAGAAAGTATGCGGTCGAATATACGTCTGCTGCGTCGAAATTTAGAGTTTCCAGAAAGTATGCGGTTAAATACCCACTCAAAGATATTGTAATCCTAGATATGATACCTCACTGGTGAACCTATAATACCTTCCAAGAACTAAAAAATGTCATTCGTTAAAAGATATAAAGATATATATGTCTCTATTTAACCAATGGCATTTTTCAGTGAGGCGCCGCATCTAGGCTTACAATATCTTTGACCCACTAACTATTGCATGCAGATTTCCAGAAGGTTCGATTACTTTCAGCAACTCTAGAAACTTCAATGTATAGAAAATCGTGAGAGATCACTTTAAAATTTCGAGAAATCTCAGATGCAATATAAATAAGCATTTTACGTATAGGTTAAATTAAGTTGACTTGAACTTAGTTAGCAATATAAATAAGCATTTTACGTATAGGTTAAATTAAGTTGACTTGAACTTAGTTAGACCAATATTTAAGAAAAATAAATAAAACAAATGAGAAAATTGAAAACAGGAACAAGGTAATCTGAACTTTAGAAGGTATGGGTATCTAAAATAAACAGGGACTTCGAGTATTCTGGAACCATCCATCTACGTCGATCTTGCAGAGGCACGTACACCTCGTTGAGTGAAGCATGAATTCGTTCCAGCTTTCTAGAAATTTCGATTACTGCAAGATAGTTTAAGGAATAAGAATCTCAGAGAGCCGATAGATATACATTGATCGAAACTCCTAGAATAGCAAACTTCTACAGGAACAAGAGAATCCTTACGTTAAAAGAAGGTATGTTTAGACTGAGATTTCAAGCATCTAATCTTTGACAAACATCGATATCGGTTTTGATCTCTATGGGTTGGGTTGTTCTAGTACACCCAAACTCCTCGAAGGTTCGGCGCAGGCAAATCCTGAGTGCTCCGAATAATGAATAAAGTTACTATCTCTTTCGCGCGCACTCGTTTCTTAGAGCGTTAGACATTAGAGTTCGCGATCGTTATGATTAACTGCGTTGATGCCCTTAGAACTAGAAGTATCGAAACCACAGGTCATACATCAGACCTTCTAAAAATTTCTGGAAGGCTCGACGCATTGAATTTTAAATATGACACATTATAGGTGGAAGTTAAAACTCTCGATTGATCTTCTTTGGGAAACTGCTAGAGATTATTCCCAATATCGATGCTTCTTGAAAGTTAAACAGCAAAGAAATCCTTTAAAAAAATAGCTTCTTATGTTCAAACTTTCTAGAAACTTCGATGAATAGAAAATTGCCAGAGATCACGACAAAATTTCTAGAATTTTCGATTATTTCCAGCAAACAGGGACTCGAGAATTTCTGTCAAGGATCTACTTTACCGACAGAGCAGTTATTGATGGGAACTGACGGTGGCGCCATCTATCGGTGGCAGCCGGAACTACGTTGATTAAATTAAAATCTTTTTAATGTTACTCAATGTTTCCAGAATGTTCGACACATGTATTGGGAGCTATTCCCTTTCTATAAACATTTATATTTAAGTCTAAAGATTATATTCTAAATTTTTAATTAACATATAAATATCATTATAATCTTTTTTCCAGAAGTTTCAAAAATGTCATGAAGAAGAATCTCAGAGATTTGTCGAAGGTTTGAGATCTCAGGGAATCCTCCGACCCCACGTGCACCATCCACCTGAAACTATTCGAAGTTTCTAGAAGCTTTGAGAATCCCCTAACTCACATAGATCAACTATGTTTCTCGAAGGTTAGAAAACTAAGGGGATTCCCCGACCCCACGTGCGTCATCCAACCGAAGCTAGGCAACATACTCAGTCGGTATTACAGGATCCAACCTTACTGCCAGAGGCATGGATTCGTGTCAGTAATATACCTTACCGACCGCGTTACCGACTGTCGAAAAATTATCGGCACTGTTTTACCAACTGGCATGTCCCAGATTCAGTTTCGTGTCACTGATCTACCTTACCGACTGCCTATAAAGATGTAACCATAATTTATAAAATTTTGTTTTGGAAATTATCATAAGCTCTGTTATATTTCTAAATATCTTTCTTTAAGTTAATTACATTATTTCCCTCTTTCTTTATGCAAATCATTTCAGTGAATTCCCTCTTCCTCTGAATTCTTTCCGGGTACAAAATCTTCACATCCTTTACAATCAATGGTAACAATTATAAAAAATTGACAAATATAAAAAACTTATCCGTTTGTTATCTCAGGAGGAATGAAGTAAAATAATCCTAATAGAAAAATGCACAGAACCGCCAATTATACAAAAATCACTAACACTTTTTTTTTTTAAGCCAATAGTAACCTGAAAATGTATAAAACTATTTTTTACATAATTATTTTACACCAAGTCATCCACCAATTATCTTTTTATATTTGAAAAAAAACTTATTTTCTTTATTCCTATTTTCTGCTAGAAATTAATTTTTATAACATGTGGATTTTAGGATCCTGAGGTGACGTGCGAGCCGGTCTACGACTCGAATGCCCTGCATTCTCTCTCTCTCTCCCCCTTCTATCCCTCACTCTCTCTCCATCTCCCCCCTCTCTCTCTCGGACAAACTTAAATTTTTTGAATATAAAAAGAGAATTGGTGAATGACTTGGCGTAAAATAATTATTTCAAAATTAGTTTCATACATTTTGAGGTTACTATTGGGTTTTAAAAAAGAAGTGTTAGTGATTTTTGTGTAATTGGCGGTTCTGTGCAATGCCTGGATTTTTCTTTTAGGATTATTTTACTTGATTCCTCTTCAGATAACAAACTTATAACTTTTTTATATTTATCAATTTTTTTATAATTGCTATCATTGGTTGTAAAGGATGTAAAGATTCTGCACCACGAGAGAAGTCAGAGAAAGAGGAAATTCACTGAAATGGCTTTCGTAAAGAGGAAGGGAAGTAATGTAATTAACTTAAAGGAAAATTTGTCAAAATATAACAGAGCTTGTGATAGTTTAAAAAAAAATTTGGTAGGCTATGGTTACATCTTGATAGGGAATGTTTATGCATAAAATATAAACCTATAATACACACATTTTCACCCTGACGAGGGGGTCTAGCTTGGCCTCGAAACATGTCGGTTAGGGCGGATCGAAAAACACAAATTTTTGAAATTGAAAACACCTTACAAGGGGAAGGTCAGAGGTGGTGTTTTTTGTTTTGATTCAGACTTTTTGTAAAGAAAGGTCATGGCCTTAAAGTAAAGTTGTGAAATTCCTAGAACCCAATATTTAGCCAGTTTTGAGAAAAACGGCTTTAAAAAAATTGACGCTAGTCTTATGGACTTGAAAAAGCCGTCTCCCAAGTGACTGAGTAGCTTAGCGGTTGAGCGCCCGATTTGCGCGCAGAGATTGCGGGATCAATTCTCGTCGTCTGGATTTTTAAATTTTTTTTTACTTTATAATTATTTAAATGTTTATATATTCAATTCCCTCGTAGATTTCTTGTCAATTACGCGATAATAAACATTTAATATGCTTTTTTCCAATGAAAAACTCACATTTTCGGAGTTTTTTCGCATACACATGTAATTTTTATAAATTTTATAAATTTAATAATTTATTTCAAATTAATCCATACATTATAAAATACGAATATATATCAAATAATTATATTGTAAATGAGATATGAAATTTTTATCTTGTAGATAAATATTTTAAACTGAGAATATAAACAAAAAATATTATTTTGGATAGTTTTATTTCAAATAAAATATCACGAGTCACATTTAAATAATTATAAAGCAAAAAAATTGAAAAAATCCAGGCGGCGAGAATCGAGCTCGCAGCCTTTGCGCACAAATCGGGCGCTTAACCGCTAAGCTACTCGGCCACTTGGGAGACGGCTTTTTCAAGTCCATAACCCCAGCACCAATCTTTTAAAGCCGTTTTTCTCAAAACTGGACAAATATTGGGTTCTAGGAATTTCACAACTTTACTTTGGGGCTATGACCTTTCTTTACAAAAAGTATGAATCAAAACAAAAAACAACGCCTCTGACCTTCTCCTTGTTAGCACTGAAAAGTTTCCTATTGGGTCCCTTACAACTTGTATAAAATTTGAAATTAATCGATAAATATCCTGAGGTTGGGTGGAGCTGAAATAAGTTTAAAAATTCGTGATTTTAGATTGTTTTGAAAAAATCGCTAATGTTACTTTCTTTTTCAAAATCCACTTAATATGCCAAATTTTTATAAATTTTTCTGAATTTCTAATTTGACTTTACACAGGAGAAAATTTCATTTCTATGGATCTCTGAAAATGAAAAAAAGTTCTAGAAGTTCTACAAATTAGAAGAAAATTTTATTGAGCCTGCAGAATCTTTCTGGCACTCAAAATTTACCTACAACAAAATTGGGAAGACTTCAACATTTGAAATGACTATAACTTAAACCTGATTCAGGATATTGCCATCTTAAATTTTGAAGTTTTCCCAATTTTTTGTAAGCAGATTTTGAGGGCCAGAAAGTTTTTGGATACTGAAAAAATTTTATTATAATTTATAGAGCTTCTAGAACATTTTATTTTCTTTTAAGAAGTCCATAAGAATAAGATATTCTCCTATATAAAGTAAAATTATAAATTTAGCAAAATTGATAAAAATTGCGATTATTAAGTGGATTTCGAAAAAAACGTAACAGCGATTTTTTCAAAAATCTGAGAAAAACGAATTTTTCAAACTAATTTCAGCTTCGTCCAACCTCAGGATATTAAGCGATTCATTTCAAATTTTACACAAGTTATGAGGGGCCCAAAAGAAAACTTTTCAGTGCTAAGGCGTTTTCAATATACAAATTTGATCTTCTCCCTCTTTTTACGTTGAGTATCTTTGTCTCTAAAGATACGGCAAATGAAAGTTAGGTAATTTGCATTTCATGTTTGAGCACGTTTTTGCAAATAATTATAATTTTTTATTTTCTTAAAATGATTCATTAAGAAATGTAAAGTCTTAATCAAAGAAATATAAATTAATATTTATTACTATAATGTATTAAATAAAGAAATTATATTTTTTATACTATGTAGAGTTCATTTAGCTGACTACTTGTTAAAAAATTTGTAATAACAATGGAGAGTTGTTAACAAAGCCGTCAGCCGCAATATATGAAATTATAAATTGACTATTTGTCGCATTAAATCCATATATAACATAGCAAGTCAGCAACAGTAGTTATTATTAATACATATATTTTTTGTTACAATGATTACTAATTTCATTATTGCTTTTTAGTGAAGAGACTTTTTTTTCAGGTTAAGTACCGCAATGAAGTATTTGTTTATATAATTTCTTGACAAAGAAATAAGTAAAATACGTCAAATTGTGAAACTAAATAAAAAATAATCTAAATAATGTCTATAGGCTGAATTTTGAACTCGTTGACCTTACTAAATTGAAGCCCGTTTAGGGGCAACAGTTTATTAAAAAACTTTTCTCACATGTATTATTTGAAAATTAATTGTAAAACTCCTTTACTTTCCTTTTACTTGATCGAAAATAGAAACCTATATAACTTCTTTTTAAGAATTAAGTTGAAATTATGTTATTATGTTCAAATTTAAAACTTTATTTGTTTAAATAATAAAGGCTGCGTAGAGTTAATTTTTGAAAAACTCGATTGTTAACTCTTTGACCGGACCGAGATGTCCGCTTAGGCTGCTTAAGGTCTGCGGTTTATTACCAACAATTGTATTAAAATATTATGGTAAACATATCAGTGAGTGTTTCTACTGAAGAAACTGCTGGAAGAAAGTAAACAGCTTCTAAATCTGGTCCAGGGGAGGCAAAAGGGACTCAAATTTTTTTCTGCAGGTCACGATTTTACAAGTGCACGTGTAGAGGGATTGAGTCGCGGACACTGCACACTCTTTTGCCGACTTACACTACCAAGTACACTTCCTATCCGTGAGCTCCTGGGGTTCTAGAAACAGCACCATCATAGTGTGGGTCCTACAACTAAACCCACCCCTGGTGTCTTGCTTCTTTCAGGAAGCTTTCCTCTGTATTGTCGCCTCTATAATGGTATGAAAATGCCTCTGTAAATGGTAACAATTATAAAAAAATTGATAAATATGAAAAACTTATCCGTTTGTTATCTCAAGAGGAATGAAGTAAAATAATCCTAATAGAAAATTCCAGACACTGCACAGAACCGCCAATTACATAAAATCACTAACACTTCTTTTTTTTAAACCAATAGTAACCTCAAAATATATGAAACTACTTTTTAAATTTAAGCTGCATACAAAATCCGAATTCAGTCGGTCCAAATTCCATTTGCACTTAATATTAGCGGGCAAAAAGTTTTCTTGTGGTCAAATTTCGAATTAATTCAGACTCCTTACGGAGTTATCTTTTTTTCAGGAAAGATTCCGGTTTTTGTCGAAGTTTTATATTTGCACTTTAATTTTAGCGGGCGACAAGTTTCCTTGCAGATAAATTTCGGATTGATTTTAATTCATTCCGGAGTCGACGTTTTTGTCTGGACAAATTCTGGATTCATCCGGACGATATTCCATTTGAACTTTAATTTTAGCCGGAGGCAAGATTCCTTGCGGAAAAATTTCGAATTGATTCTGACTCATTCCGGACATGACGTTTTTGTCCGGAAATATTTCAGATTCATTTCGATTTCAGTAGAAAAATTTTCTATGCGGAAATATTTCGGATTGATTTTGACAAATACCGGACTCGTAGTTTTTGTCCTGACAGATTCCAGATTCATCCGAATGATATTCCATTTGCTCTGTGATTTCAACGGATAAAAAGTTTTCCTTGCGGACAAATTTCGAATGGATTCGAATTATTTCCAAGCTGAAAATTTTTGTTCGGACAGATTTCGGATTCAGCCAGACTAAATTCTACTTGAAATCGTATAATTTCAGTCTTTTTCGGACATAAATATTCCGAAATTTGATCAAAATTTATTCGGAATTTTTAGCAGAGAATGATTATAACAGACGTATCAAAATCAAGTTTTTACCCGCACAGAATTTGGAAGAATGCGGATAAATTTACTTACACTTTTGTACCATACGAATTTCGGACAGTATCGGACTAATTTCGGATTCAAGATTTTACCAAGATAGAATTCGGAAGAATGCAGACAAATTTCCACTTCCACTTAAATAACAAATATTCTTGTAAAATTTGTTGGTGTTTTGCATGGGCTTTAGAGTCGAATAATTAAAAAAACTGCATTTTTTTTAACCAAACGTTTCGACTCTCATGTGAGTCCTCTTCAGTGGTTTATTTCCAAACACGGAAATTACATTTGATACAAATGCTGTTTAATTAAACAATTATACATTTTAACAAAGTAATATAAGAATTTTAATCAAACATTATAAAGATTTTTTTAAATATAAAATTTACTTTCAATTACATATCTGTCATTCTGAATGTTTAAAGTTCTTTTTTCTTTTATAATTGTAAATTTTATATTTCAAAAAATCTTTATAATGTTTGCTTAAAATTCTTATATTTCTTTGTTAAAATGTATAATTGTTTAATTAAACAAACAGCGTTTGTATCAACTGTAATTTCCGTTTTTAGAAGTAAACCATTGAAGAGAACTCACATGAGGGTCGAAACGTTTGGTTGAAAAAAAACACAGCTTTTTTTAATTATTCGACCCTTAAGCCCATGCAAAACACCAACAAATTTTATAACCAGAGGAACAATAGAAATTAACAAGATGAATGTCTCTGTGCTTAACTCCATACGTTTTCATATATGGAAAACGTATAAACAACCAATTTCAGTTAATACCACCCGCATATTATGTTTACAATAAGATTTTAAATATTTTGTATCTTTAATTTTTCATATTTCAAAATATAAATCAACATTCGAAATAAATCTTCTTAAAGACATTTTAACAAATTATCAGAGACATTAGGACATCTAGATGATATTTAAATGTAACGCTCGCGCACTATTAGAATTCCGCCGTGCACCTTTTTCCGTTTCGTATTGGGGGTAGAATTTGCCAAGTGTACAGTCTAAAATTTTGTTGCCGGCAATCTTATTGAAACTCCACCAGATTGTAGTACTAGTGGCTCTCCTTAAATTTTGCAAAGGGGGTGCACCCAGTTTAACAGGTTGTCGAGATACAGGGGCCCGAATTTTCAACGATTCACCCTGTTCGCTAATTTTCAATTGTATATAGCTCCTGAGACAGTTGTCTAATTTTACTTTTTTATGGGGGTTTTGAAAAAATATTTTAACGAGGTTTACAATAAAAATAATCATTTCACGTTAAAAAATTATTTCGCATTGATTTTTCAGTTTAAAAAACATTGTTGAGTTTTTATCAACATGTTTTTATCAACTTTTTTAAGTAAGCCAGAAGAAAAGCTTGATTTTTTTTTCAAAAACATCCTAGAACTAGAATCAGATGGAAAGTACTGGTCATAAGATCATAAGAACGGGTGAATCGTTGAAAATTCAGGTCGACCAGCACTACAATTTTTTGGAGTTTCAATAAGACAGGCAAGAACAAAATTTTAGGCGGTTACACTTGGAAAACTTTACCCAATTGGCGTTTAATGTTTTAGGTTTTTCGTACAAAAAATACGCTGTGAACAATAAAACATACTATCGCAAAGACAACCGGAACCGGAGTTTCACATAGGTCGTTATCTGTTTAAGGCAGTTGTTACAGAAGGAAAGGGTTTCTTGAATGTATGACCGTTACCCAAAATCTCGGCGTATATAAGCTATCCGAAGCAATAAAATACTTCGACAAAAGAAGTCTCAGCACATGAAGCAAATTTTAAACAAATTAAGACTTAAAAACGAATAGTAAAGGAATACTTACTTTTAAACGAATAGTATTAGGAATAAGGAACAATTAACTGCTATTAATTTATTTTAATAGCCTCAGTAAGTTATTATATAGTTATAGCTTATATTAAATGCCAAAATTATCTTAAGCATACATTTTCATAAAAATTAATTCAGAGAAAGTGGTTCATAAGAACATAATTTTTTTTAAATACCTAAATTGAATCAGTAGTTCGACAAATCTCAAAAACCAGTCACCAACAACTGTCCGCAATACTATTTTTAAAATTAAATTAAGTGATTAATTAAAATTAATTTACTAATTTGTCATATCAGTAAGGGTGACACAAAAAAATTATTTTTTTGATTTTGATCACTCGCACCATAATATTTTTTCATTTTGAGAGAAATGTGCCCACATCCAATTTTCTAAATTGAAAATTGACTGAATGGCTTGTGTTTGAAGTTGGAAGTTTGACATTCGAATATACACTGCCGGTCAAAATTGTGGGACCGCTTACAAAAATTGAATTAAAAACATGGATATGGATAAACATGGATATCTCATCAAAAATGAGATACGAAAGTTAGAGTATAGAGTATAGAGATTTCTAAAAAAGATTCGGAAAGCTTACTAAATTCCGCGTCAAATAAGTCTTATTTGAAGTATTTCCGATAAATAGAGCCCGAGATAACGTGTGAGAAAGACCGGCGTAATTTCCGTTCTTGGCAAATTTTCATTTCTTAATTTCAACTCACTGCATGCTTTAAGGACGTGCTAAGAAAAATTTGAAACTTTAATAAATTAAAGTGTGAAATCTCGGTTTTAAAATAAGACTAAGAACAATTAAAAATCTTGATTTGTTTCCGAGTTAGGACTTGATTTGTTGAGCGGTGCGCAATATAATAATCGCTCGGTCGAGAGGCGGGTCGAACTTCTATCCTTTTTTATCGCATGTGAAATAGAGACAGAAGACTGCTGTCGTCGCTCGACCGAGCGATTTTTGTCTTGCGCACAGCTCAACAAATCAAGTCCTAACTCGAAAACCAATAAACATTTTTTATTTTTCTTAGTCTCATTTTAAAACTGAAATTTCATATGTATTTAGCGAAGTTTCAAATTTTTCCTGTCACTTCCCTAAAGCATGCAGCGAGTTGAACTTAAGGAATGAAAATTGGCCAAAAACGAAAATTACGCCGGTTTTTCTCGCACGCTACCTCGGGCTCTATTTATCGAATAGGTTATTGGCACAAATTGCTTCAGGAGAAACATGGTACTTCCCTTAGAGCTGTTGGTTCAGACCAATGACATTCCCACCAAACCACATGCGCAGTAGTGCTCAGGGCACTCACTGAGAGCACTGGCCTAGCATAATAGACCCAATTTAAATAGCCATGTAAAGTTCCGGAGCCCAAAAACTTCGGAGTCCTAGATTAAAAATTGTTTTCATCTGAAAAAATTTAATGATTCATTATTCGTAAAATGAAAAAAAGATTTGGGGTGAGTGATCATAAAGAAAAAAATTTTTCTATATATATATATATATGGCTCGTTCCACGTCAACCGGATCAGAGCTGCGGCCAAAATTTGACGTGACGAAATAATATGCCTAAGG
>JBAGKK010033135.1:0-10869 GCA_037177015.1 Euceroptres primus
TCGTGCTAACAAGAAAAAAAATCTACAGACAGACAGACAGACACATTCACAAAAACCACTTTTTTGGGTTCAGGGGAAAAAGGAAAATGCTGATTGACATACACTTTCTTAATCAGTTTTCGATCCACATTCAGATAATCCTCATCAGGAGTTTGAACTGCAATTTTGAATTTTGTCTGGGCATGTTTCTTGAAATTGGGTCGACAGTCAAGGGGTTAAAGAATTTGTGTCGTCGCACTCTGGTACCTGCCCTTAATGTGTACTTGAATGAAGTTTCATACCCAAACTCACGGGTAAATCGTGTGGTTCCATTTAAAGCCCCAGCTCCCATATTATCACACCTCCATTAAGTATTAACCTTCGGCAAAGTGCAGGCACCAATCTGAATATACAGTCCATCAGAGATCACCAAGTACCTAATCAAGCTGAAAACAAAAAAGAAAAGTAAATATAAAAAAGTAAAAAAAAAGAAAACTCCGAAGCTGATGACCCTTTCCATTCTTGGCATCGTCACCACGAGTGACATGATCCCGTTACTCTTCGAGGCCCTAGCCGCCCCCTCTGGTGACTCCCTTTCGTTAACCCCGACCCAAAGATTCAAAGACTCCCATGCGCTCGCGCGCTACCCCTGTGTCCCATCATGCGCATGAAGTCCGTTGGCGGAAGACTAAAGGATGGCAAAGCTGACGGTAGCCGTGCCGGTGGTCTTGGTGGTGGCAAGGGCTCGGGGTGGAATCAGGAAAAGGGGTTGGTGAAAGAGGGTGTTGGTGGGGGCGGCATCCACGCGGGGTGTCAGGGGAAATGGTGAAGTTTCTCAACGCTCGATGGCGTGCCAGTGCGGATCGTGATTCCGCGGGACGCGCAGCGTCGCGACGCTCCAACCAGTTCCTCCATGAAGGATAATTTTGCGAACATATTACGATTTTTGTATCCGCGAAATCGGCTCCTTATCTCGTTCCTTGAATAAGGTGCTTACAATTTTACAATGCTCCATAATTTTCAAACAAATTTTTACTGACACCCCTTCATTATTTATTCATCATATTTCATCAGTTTCTATCAGTTTTTTTTATCATTTTATGTTAGTTTATGGCCCTAACGATTGTTCTGGATTAGAATTTTATGCCTTGTATCACTTTGCAAGCTTGTCGTCTGATATCTTTTCCTCCTCATCCTTTGCCTACCTCTTTTTCTTCATCCGCCTCTACTTCGTCTTTCGTGGAACGCTTTCGCGCTACATTCATCTTCCACCACGATATCTCCGCTTATAGTCGAGGCACGGCCACTTCCGGAACGGATATCTTGATTTGAGACGTCGAAAGCAAGAGAAAAAGGGATTCCAAGTTTTGTGCGATCTAGCTTTCACTGTCAGAAGAATACAATAAAGAATAATACCATCGAAAACTTTCCTTTTGTCCAGCGTTTCTAGCGGAGGATACCCATATATCCAGCTTTTCGTCCGACTTGAATATGAATAGATCTCAAATGAACCTTCTCAAAGAAATCTTTTGACGTTGAATATTTCTAATTGCAGAGTTGAATCTTTCTATTGAATATTTTGAGAGGATTCTTGTCAAAAGAGTCTTTTCAATCCATTCAAACATATATGAAATCAAAGCAAGAATCCCCCTTTCCTGTGAAACTCAAAGCTCCTTTAAATAATTCAATTGTGACCTCACCTCTTCAAGATTCATTAATATTTATCAATATTTGCAATCGTGAACAAGCAAGACAGATTTCCAATGGTTCTTCTTTTACCTTTTATTTTTTATTAATTTTATATGTATATATTCACTGAAACATAAAAATTCACCGTTCCATGAAAATATGTCCTTAATTGGAGCTCAACTCTTTTACAATAATAGAGCAAAAACGAGGCTAGGGAAGTTGATTTCCAATCGCAGAAACAGTTTCCAGAATCCAAAGAATCTCCATTCTCTGATAACAAGGAGCAGAGTAGAAAAGTGATTTCTGCGTTAACTTTTCATCGGAAGTGACGAACAAAAGCGAGAAACTTTCGATTCGTGATTGTGAGACTTTTCCCCAGGCTCTTCTTCCACGAGTGAAATTAGTCATTCGCAACAAGTGCATCGTATCGTTGATACAACGACTCGCAAGCAGCGACTTCGCCGCGCATGGATAATTAACCTATATGCTTCTCTCTTGTTTATGTTACCCCTTCCCTTTTCTCTCTTTCTCTCTCTCAGCGCCACCCCCAAGTACCCAGCCATACTATACAATTCAAAATCTCGTTCATCGATGATGCCCCCAGCGGGACAGTGCGATTAATTTCGCAGAAAGCTGCTCTCATTTCAAATTGCGAGACGCAGCTGAATCAAATCCCATGGACTTTTAATCACGGAAAAGCCCTTCAATGCCCGAAGCATCAATCGCGTCCGCTACTCGTCAAAACTTTTTCGAGCTGAATACGAAACTCATTCAAATGTTCTAATAAGAACTCAATACGAGAACTCAAAAGACTCGATACGTATGATTCCATATTGTCATTCAAAAGTAGGAACTAATATGTGTTCTCCAGAATTTCAAGAATGGATTTCCATCTTTTGTAAACATGTGAAATTAGTGTCGTCTCTAGTGTCAGCTACTAACCTTATTACGAGACATCATATGTGAATTTAAGATTGTTAATTAATATACCAAAATTTAGAACTGTATATGTGTATTTTAGTGGTAGGGAAATGTCAGTTGAATCTTTGGCAATGTTGGCTGGTAGATTTACTTAGAGTTGTTGGTTTCGAGGAGAGACTATTGTCGAGTAGGGACAATTAGCGTGGGACTGGGAAACAGTGAGTGCAAATGAATTCGGTGAATAATGTGAGCCACAGTGGTCGGAACCTTGTGCTTCCTGACTCTGGCAAGCGGCGAAATGCACAGCCATGTGTTAATTTAAATACGTTAGAATGTGAGCCACCTTGCTGGAAGAACCCTCGCGCTTCGAATCGGTGTTGATAAAATTAAATGGTGGTATACGAGCCTCGGGGAGGAGAGTGTAAAAAAACTTCCGTCAGCATGGTTGCCTGCAAAAACGGAGGGATTATCTGTGCTTACCTCGTCTGGTCAATCATTGATGCAGTTGCTGGTGGTCGCATTTTCGGTGAGTCAGATCACTGACTTTTATGTATTTTCGGTGAAAAGTATTGTTCATTTTAGGCTGAAAACGGTGGTGTTAAAGTTTTTAAAGAAAACTGGAAATTATTTTGAAGTTCTATGCATATATCATGTATCTTAATTCCTCTAAAAATATGGAACATGCAAAAATTTCGCTAATGTGTTAGCGAAAATTGAAATTTGAAAATTCCTGCAAATTTAAACCACACAAAACGCATTTAAACAAATCGTTCACAATGCAAATTGTAGAAAATATCTTTAAGTGTATGAAAATTCTTAAACTCTTAAAGTTCATGAGCTCATTTTATAGATAATGTTCCACAGAATTTTAATAACACAAGAAATAAATAAAAATTTTAAAAATTGGAGAATAGAATTAAAAATCAATAGATGGCGTGATAGAGACTATTGCGAACAAGACTCAAAGCAATAATATTTAGAATTTAGAAGTTAGAATTTAGAATTTAAAATATAGAATTTATTTTATTAAGTCTAATTAATTAATTAGACTAATACAGCTATTAGGTAGGTTGATATTTTTTTCAACAACAAAGATTGTTTAAAAAAATATGTACCAGAAGTTCTGAACGTTCAAATGAACGAAATTTTTATTTGATTTCATTTTAAACTCAAATTTGTTCTAAAATATTGGCATATTATTAAGAAACTATTGTAGTAAAAAAATGTTCATGATTCTTATTTTTATTTTGTAGTTGAAACAATATTTCAAGATAAATTTTAATCATGAAAAAAATGTTCGTTCAGAACGTTCAGAACTTCAGATACATGGAAAAAATTAGTACCAATGATTGTTGGAATTTTATTTTCTTATGTCAAGCCTTTGCCTTTTTAATGGGAAGAATGAGATTTTAAATTAATTATTAAATTCTATAGAAAATTATCTTTTAAATAAATCTAAAGACTTCCTAGAGATAACGATTATTATAAATTGAAACAAAAATTGTTGAGTATTTATTATGAATGGTTCATTTTTGTTCCACATCATTTCAAACTTTTTATTTGGTTCATCTTGAACTCGCATTTTGTCTGTAAACTTGCCCTCAACCAATTTTGCAAAAATTACGCCAGTTGACCAATATTAACCTTTTTTAAACAAAATTCTTAAACAAAAATGATTTGTCAATTGTTTCAGACATTTAAAAAATTATTCTTAAACATTGGATGAGTTCAAGTTGTCGAGAATCTTTTTACCGAAGCATAATGAGCTATCATTCATAAAAAATTTACAATTTTTAAAAATTTGTCAAAAAGCTTTAAAAAAAAGTTTGGTCAAAAATTTAAAATTTTGTAAATAATCAGTTTTTATATGTTTTGAAATTTTTCCCATGAAAAGTAATCTTTTGTCTTTCAAAAGATACCAATTGCGATTCTTGAAAGTAAGATAAAATATTTTTTCTCGCGACCTGTTTTATTTTGTGTGTTTATTATTTATATATTTTCAGCTATATTAGGAAAAAAAATTTACCGTCTGTATTTCAATTGAGCAAAGTTTGTTTGAATCGAACAATATTTATACATAAAAAAATTCCGGTTATTTTGACTAAACATTTTTTTGAGCGTGTGAAATAAACAAATCCTTTGTTTAAATCAAATATATTATGTTATATGCGTTCAAACAATTGTTTTATTTATTTTAAGAAAAAGATTTCTTTATTATAAGATCATTTTTTTTATTCACAAACAAAATTTGTTTAATTTAAATATTTGATGGAAATAAAGTAAATTTTTTTTGTTTGATCCGAGTATCGATAATTACGGGATGAATATGGATCCAAATATGGGCCCTGCCCTGGAACTCTCTTGGAAAAAAAACAATTTTATAGTGGAAATTTCATCTAGTATTTTTAATTTGAACGTTTTGATAGTTTTGATTAAAAAATTTCTTAATCTATATCATTCTTAGTTATTTGTATACATTTTCAATATCTTTTTTCAATATCAGTATTTTCAATATCTTTTTTTTACTAAAGTCACCATCTCTTTTATTGTTCAATTTTTGATTATCCACATCCGCTTCTAAAATACTTTCAAAAATTTCTGAAAATAGAATTCGCTCTATTTTAGCCATATAGGAAATCAAAAATCGAAACAATAGTCAGAATAATTAATTATTAATTTATTATAATACAATCAGGTCTTTATTAAATCCTTCAGTATCTGAGAATGATTTTTTTCGATAATTCGAAAATATTTTATAGATTAGTATTGCTCCCTCCTTATGAAAAGTATTTGATAAAAATATAGTTTTATGTCGCTAATGAGATGAATTCGCGCGAACGGTAAATTTTTTTTACCAAAAATAGCTAAAAATATATTACCTAAGGTATTATAAGCTCACAAAATAAAATAGTTTGCAAGAAATAATATTCTATTTTATTTTCAAGAATCGCAATTGGTATCTTTTAAAATAAAAAAATAAAATGAAAAATGAAAGAATAAAAAAAGGAACAAATTAATGAGAAAAATTTGAAAACATACAAAAGCTGGTTATTTAAAAAATTTTAACATTTGACCAAACGTTTTTTTGTTAAGGGCATATGATACATAAAGACGTCACGAATTACCGACCGATTTTTTATTTACATTCAGCGGGTTTATTAGGAGAGAAATGCAAATATAATGTTAAAATTTTGGGACATAATAAAGAATATATTTAGGCATCAATGTCTGGTATGTTTCAATTTTTATTTCGAAAAAAAAAATTTTCAAAGATAATTTTTTTTTAAAATAAAAATTGAAATGCACCAGACATCAGTATCCTTGATATGTACTTGATTCCTTAAAATTTCTTACCACATTTGTAAAAAATGTACATTTTTATGAATGATAGCTCATTTTGCTTCGGTAAAAAGCTTCTCGAAAACTTGGATTTATCCAATATTTAAAAATTATTTTTTTAACGTTTGAAATAATTGAAAAGTTCTTTTTCTTTGAGAATTTGGTTTCACGAAATTATTGGTATTAGCTAAATAAAATAAAACATTTCTTTATCGCAAATAAACGTAATGAAATCACTGAAATTTGCCAAATAAAATGAAATTGTTTGTGCAAGACAGTAAAAATGCAAACGTCTAGAAAAATTCATAAAGAAAATTTTTTCGAGCCTATGTCCTTTTTACTCTAAAGACAATAATAGCAATTGCAACATAACAAAAAATGTCAGTTAAAGAAGAACATAGGCGCGCCAAAATTTTCTTTATGAATTTTTTAGACGTTTGCATTTTTACTGTCTTGCACAAACCATTTCATTTTATTTGGCAAATTTCAGTGATTTCATTACTTTTATTTGCGATGAAGAAATTTTTTATTTTATTTGGCAAATATAATTGATTTCATGACTTTCATTTGCAATATTTTACTGTATTTCTCGAATCTTAATAATCTCGCAACATTTTCATGTGAAAATTTAACGCCATAAATTAATTTTTTGAAATGTTTTCTGCATGATGCAATTGCGAAACACTATTTGATGGCGTTTTCATAACCCTCGTTTTTTTTCGAGCGACTTTTTGAGAAGGATTTCGCATATTTTTTTATTGTTAATTTATGTTAAAAAATACAACAATCAAAATTATTAAATTCATGTAAATTCAATACTAAATTTATTATTATTTAATATAATTTTATTCAGTTATTATGAACACACAAAACAAATTTAAGTAGGGGATAGTGCTCTGATCTGAATAAAACAAATTTTTATTTTATAATACGTAAAAATTTTACAGAAAAACGAAAAGTATTACGTGCAAAATTGAAGACCAAACATTCGCTTAAGCAACACCAATGACGCAACAAAGAGTATATCAGATATTTCTCTGTAATTAATTTTTTTCTGAATTTATTAGTCCTTTGCTTTCACAAATTTCTTTTATTTATCAATTTCTTTTCAAGCCATATTTGGCTTGAACGTGCAGTTCAGTCCTAACAAAAAACATTAAAGTCTTTTTTATAAATTACTAATGATGATTTACTTCAATGAAAAATTAAATAAAATTACTACGTATGAGCTTAATAATTTAAAATAACTATTCATACATTAGTTTTAGAAAAATCAATATCATTTACAACTTGTATTTAACATTACATAATAACGTTTTTATTATTCATTGCAATATAGATTTGCTTTATTCAGAATGTCTTTCTATAAAATAATTTTATTATTCATTAGAAATAATTATTTGTAACATCAATTTCATTGTTAAAATAAGATTTATAAATTATAATTTTTCTTTGTATAAAATGTTTCATTGAGCATTGTAAATTCTTAATTAACACAGTAAGTCGTTGGATGTTATTTTAATCTGCATCAATATTATTTTGAACTGAAGTGGATCGTTTATTCTATTTTCAGTCTTTTGTTTTTCGAGTTCTCATTTTGCAGCAGATAAAAATGATATCTTGGAATTTTCTGTGAAATAAACCTTAGTATTTAAAATAATAATAATAACAATAATAATAACAACAAAAATAATAATTGATTTTATTTTACTGACTATAATTTGATTTCGAATTCTTTTTGTGTTCGTCGGAAATGTGGTATATTTTCCATTCTGTTTGGAAATTTTTTAATTAATTTCAAACATACTCAATTCAAAATGAATTAATTTATACTTTTGAATATCAATGTAGCCAATACAGTGAAAAATACTTTATCTTTTTCACTTGTGAAACATTCAGTTTATTGTAAATTTCATCGACAATTGTAATTGTATACTACTATTGAATTCGTGCGGAATTTACAAGTAATTGAAGTGTCTTATTTTATTGTACAAAGCTTGCGAATCAATACAATCAGTTTATTGTATATTGAACATTGAACGATTTTTTTAAATAAACAGAGGCAAATATATATTTCATGCCTTTATTCACCAGTTTAATGAAATTTAATGAAAAAGTCCAATGAAAAGTATGAAAATTTTGAAAATGTAAGGCAATGGTACCAAATCCGGATCTCGGATCACTCTTGTTTCTGTAGAAATAAATATAAGTACTATAAAATAAATTTTTATGAAATATTTATTTTAACTGCCAAGCTGAAGATTTCGCAAAAATTTAGGTTATTATTACATTTATTTACGGAAAAACAAAAGTGATTCGGGATCCGGATTTGGTTCCCTTGCCTTACACCGACTTTATTAATTTCTTAACTTATCGGATATTAATTAATCGTACATATATTATCTCTATTATAATAATATTTCATATGCTAGCACAAAGTAGATAAATATACCTAATTACTTATCCATATCAGTATTATAATTTACCTTTAAAGTCAGTAAAGATATCATATAATTTTTATGATATAAAACGTGATTGTTTTTGATTCACAAGATGAATTCTCATTCTTCGTGCTCTTCGACTGTTACAATATTTGGCATTTGAAGAATATCCGAACTCGAAAGGAAATATAGTATTCGAAGATATTGCTTGAAAAATTGTTTTTATACGTGATGCTCACATCTAAATGCGAGCCGCGTGAAAAATACAAAAGGCTCCTTCCCTTTACACTTTTATCTCACTTTCTTCTCTCCTTCTCATTTTTTATCTCTTTCGCTGTAATTCTCTTTGGGAATAATTTGCTTCCTATTCAGGTGTACAAAACCGTGAGTAACATTTAGCACACCGATCTAGCATACTTAAATTTACAAATATGCATTTATGCATCTCTCGAGTGATTCGCAACATTATACGATTCACAATGGTTGTAGACACACACTTCTGTGTATGCCAGGCAGAATCTTCAAGCGTGCGATTTCGACGTTGAAGTTGAATAATGTGCGGATAGAGGTGTCATTATTAATGAAGATTACTCACTTGTGAAAATACCTCATTTGAAAATTAAATTCTTACGATTAAAATTCTAAAAATAAATTAAATATGAATCGACCTCTTCTAATGATCTTGTATTTTCATTTCAAGATATCAGTTGAAAAGATATCTAGTGGATGTGCCTGAAGTTTTAAACGTTCAAATGAAATATTTTTATTTTTAAGAATATTTTTACGAAATATTTTTACCTTAATTTTTATCTTAACTTAAATTTATCTTGAAATATTGTTATAGCTACAAATAAAAAGAAGCATCATGAGCTTTTTTATCATTAGATTAGTTTATTTGTAAATAAGCCAATATTTTAGAACAAATTTAACCTTAGAGATAAATCAAATAAAAATTTCATTCATTTGAATGTTCATTTCCAGTTTCATTTCCACAAAATTTCGTTCATTTGAATGTTCAGACTTCATGCACATATTTAGTGGAAAATTTTTAAAAAGCCTGAATCCTTTGCACTTTCACCTAAGAAAATAATACATACAAAATATTATATTTTTATGTGTAGATTACATTGTGTAGATGTAAGACCTTTAGTAGGTTAGTAGTAGTACCTCACCGTACATAGGATGCTTAACATCTTGTGACCTGCACACATCCAAAAATTACTTAAATGTTATTACTAAATTAGTGTTAAAATAGTACATATTGTAATAAGCAATACTTTTGTATGATATAACCCTGTTATTGGTTATTTGTAACTGTTGGGTTATTAGTAATAAACAAACAAATGTGTTTTTCTTACCCAGTAAAAATATTAATTATGCACAAAAATTCTTCAGAATATGTTCCTACAGAACTTATTACATTAATTTCATTACATAAACTGTTATTGTTTAAAGACAAACTGTTTTTGTTTAAAGAAAAATCTTGAATCTACTTTACTGTAATATTGAGAAGACCTGCGAATGGCAAAAAATTGAACATTAGACATTTTTAGGACTAGTTTATGTTTTTCTTTTTTAAATCTTTTTTCTGGAAATTTTCTGTATGAATTCATTAATTTTAAAGTAAATTTTATTTAAATAATTTAATTTAATTTTAATTTAATTTAATTTAGTTGAACATTAATTAATTGAACATTAGATAAATTCAAAATTTAATCTCCTTTTTTGGTCTTACGGTCCAAACGAAGGAATGTCATATAGATTGAAAAGGCATAGCAGTGTTGTTGCTAAAGCTTATGCTTTGCCAAAAGTTCACAAACCAGGTTTAAATTGGAGACTAATTGTTTCAACAGTTGGTTCTCCTACGTATAATTTAGCTAAGTTCTTATCTAACATCTTAAAACCAATTTCAGAAAACACTAATGCATTTGTAAAAAATAGTTGGGAATTTAAAGAAAATCTGAAAAATATTAAAGTACCGATAACACACTCTTTAGTTTCTCTTGATGTTGTTTCTATGTTTGATAATATACCGTTAGATTTAGCCTTGGATTGCATTGAAGAAAAATTAAATTTAAATCGTAATTTAACTAAAATATCAAAAAATGAAATTTTAGTAGCAACTAGGACTGTTTTTAATAATACAGTATTTTCATTTAACAATAAATTTTACAAACAATTGTCAGGTTGCCCAATGGGATCTCCTTTGTCACCCATTGTTTCAAATTTAGTTTTGGAAGATATAGAAAAGAGAGCATTAGAAAAATTAAATTTTACTCCAATTATATATAAACGCTATGTCGATGATATTTTCTTAATTATACCAACGAACACAATTTTAGATGTAGTAAATATTTTCAACAGCATTGACAATTCTATACAGTTTACTTACGAAATTGAAAATAACAATTCTTTAAATTATCTAGATCTGTTGATTACAAAAACGTTGGAAGGTAATTTGATAACTAATTGGTATAAAAAACCTTCGTGGTCTGGGCGG
>JBAGKK010033145.1:0-10867 GCA_037177015.1 Euceroptres primus
TTTAAAAAAAATTCAAACGAATTTCATCCCAAATTAACTGCTTCAAAATTTTTAAAAGCTTATGGTTTAGTCAGAAAGAAGCCAAATTATAACTTTTTTCATTTTCTTTGTTTTTAAATGTAGTTTTCGAAAAAAAATACAAAAAGATTATTCAGGGCTAGCTTCTATTTTTTTCTGACTTTTTCGAAAAAATTGAAATTTTTCCGAAGACTACCACTTTTAATTATTATTTTTTTTTCCAAATTTTAAGATTCTCTGTACATTCTAAAAAATTTTCAGAGTAGTGTTATGAAAAATAAGCTAAGCTAAATTTTTTTTTCAATTGAAAAAGCAAAATAGAAAACGAAAAATCCCACTCTGAAAATTTAAGAGAATTAGCGGAAAATGTCAAAGTTTTTTATAAAAAAAAAGAAAAAACATTAAAAATGAAAATGATCTCGAAATTTCCGTTTCTTTCCGAAAATTTCAAAAAAAAATGTTGAAGATGGATCTGCATAATTTTTATGATTTTTTTTCTGAAAAGTGCATTTAAAAACAAAAATTTTGAAAAAAAACGTCCCGATTAGTCAATTTTTGAAAAAGTTACGGCCATTTAAAAAATGGCCGTACACAATTTATATTATTATATATATTATTATATTATTATGCACAATTGAAACTACATACTTCTGCAAATAACGAGTGAAAATTTCACTTCAGTTTTGTATGGGAATTCGTTTTGAAAATTCGGAAAATTTTAAAAATCGCCACAGTCAGTGAACTTTGAATCGATTTTTAATTAAAATAGCTCTGGACGCAGAATTGAACGGACTTTCAAACTATTAATAAGAAAAAAATCTTGGGAATCAAACAATATTAGTAAATCGTCAAAGTTGAAGAAACTTGCAAAAAATGGAAAAATACAGAATCTTTTCGACTGTACCTTCATAATTTTTTATTTGGACAAAATATGCAATACATGGTTGGAAAGGTCTGCTTTTCCCCTTTCCATCAAAAATATTAAAAATCGATTGAAAAATGGCGGATTTACGAATGATTATATACAGTCACTTCCAAAAAACGGTTTTTTGTCTAAAAAACGAGATTTTTTAGGTGTATGGGAAATTTCGACCATACCATTTTCTTTAGTTTTTCAAGGCCTACAACGTATACTATTGGCAAAAGTTTCCGATCGCTGCCATACAGTGTAATAATAATCTACGATAAATAATTAACTGCCTTATACTTTGAAAACAATAATAATTATTTACTTACTCGTGGGTTCATTCTCACATTTTTAACACAGATTCCAATAATTTATCCATTCCTCGTAATTTTTTGTTCAATATTAAATATTATTTAATTATGTGTTCACGATAATTATATTCCGGAGAAATAGAAATCAGGTTTATTGGCCTTTTTCTCTAAAATGCTAAGAAGAAACTAACTTGTGAATCTCGCGGCTTCTCTAACTTTAAAGAGCAAAGATCATCTTACTTTATCTAAATGATAAGAAAATCATTAACACACTTGCTTCACATTATCATTGGCATATTGTTAATATACAAAATAGGGATGTTAATGTTAATGATGATCCAAGTATATTCGCCACGACCTATCATTATGGCGGGGCAATGTGCGGGTCAAATGATAAGAGAATCGTCAAGAACGTATGCAGAAGACTTTTTTGAAATTAATAATAACATTGAGCGTATTTATTTTCTCACCAATACATAAAACAGAATTTGCTAGAATAAATGGAAAATTCTGGAGCGCTTATATCTAGACAAATTTGAATTAAAATAAAACAAATTTTGGAGTGACCAAGTTTATAATTTATCGAATTATGATGTTAAATTTTGTCGTCTTACCTAATGTTCAAATTTTAGAAATTTTCGACTTTTTTCAAATTTCTTACAATTTATTAAATATTGGGTACACATAAATATTTAATACATTGTTTCAAAATTTAATTCTGGAGTGCTTATATCCAAAAAAATTTTTATTAAAATATTAAAACAAATTTTGGAGTCAATTTCCAGATGTTAAATTTTGTCGTCTTACCTACTGCTTAAATTTTGGAAATTTTAGATTTTTTCGAGGAGTCGAACACTCAGTTTTCGTGTACGGGGAATATAACCTAAAAGAATATTTCGGAATATTTGAGAATATGTTGGAATATTTGGGAATATCTGTGCGAATACAAGGAATACTTAAAATATATGGGAACATAAAAAAAATTATGCCCCAGACGTACCATAAGGAACTTCGTTCCAAAAATTTGGGTTTTTTTGAAAAACAAAGTAAAAAATTCAAATACCCATAACTTTGTAGAAAATTTGTTTTCACAAATCGGAAAAATACGTATGGCCTAATTTCCTCTAAAAAACAACATATTTTGTTTTGCTTTTACAGGTTTCTAGTATTGTGTATTATAAATAGGATAAATGAATTTTTTCTATTTATTTTATTCTTGTCTCATTCTGAAATGATTTAAAGCTTTGTTTAATATGAAATTAGGCAAAAGTTAATCATAAGATTTCAGGTCTAGAACTATTATTTCAAGCTGAAAATAATAATTCTCTAGGTTCTTATAAAATCGTTGCATGAATGTAATAATGATTTTATTTTCAACACAAAAAAATTTTTAAATATAAAAAAGTAGAAAACAAAGTATGAAGAAATAATTGTAATATAATTTCAAACAAAAATAAACAATTGTTTGAAAACAAAAGAACTTAACAGTTGAACATTTTCATATTAGATGCAAAAATCAATATGAGGGTTCTAAATGACTTTCACAAAATCTTTCAAAGTCCAACGAGATGTCAATAACGAATTAAAAAATATAAAATAAATTAACAAAATGTCATCGTTTTCCAACGAACATTTAAACAAACATTTTATTTGTTGTTAACGATATCATAAAATATCGTATTATATGGGTTTCATTTAAAACTTGTATATATTTATTTATTTTGTATTATATGCAAAATAAATGAATGTTTCTGTATATTTTATTTTTGTCTACATTTTAAAAATAATTTTAAATAATCTTTGTCTAGGAATCATACAATGATATGATTTCATGTCCACATCTATTATTTAAAGTTGAATTAAGTTAACTATTATTAAAGTTGATTAAAGTTGAAATCATTCTCTTTTCCTTCTCTCTTTTGCTTGTTTTTACGAATGTCAAGCAATGGTTAGACCAGAAGCTATTGGTAAGCATTAGATTACATATGTTTTTAAGAATTTATAATTATGGAGCAATTAAGGTAATTACTTTTCAGCCAAGAACCAGCCAAGACTGGTTCTTTATCGAGATTTAGTATTTTGGTATTTAGAAATATTATCTTTAGAGTCAACTTTTTTCTAGATAAATGAAGAAATCAAACATATAGGATCTTTTTAAAAAAAACTGCCTTCAGAAGATAAAGCCCAATATTTTCAAATTCTGTCATAGATTATTTTTAAACAAAATTGATTATTTCAAAAATATTTATAAAATACAAACATTAATAGAAAATTTCAAATTCTTTTCTGTCACAAAATGCAAAAAAAGCAACTTTTTGTGAAGAAAAAAAATGAAATTTTCTGCGAAATATTTTTTCATAAGAGAATTCTGTGAAGATAAACTCACCATGACGGAGGCTTGTGAGTCAGAAGCAGAGGAAAAAAGCCAAGGATAAAATTTGTTGCAGATAATTTTTTAGAGGGATAAATTTTTATTTAGACGACTTCAGTTCTTTCAAAATACATGTGCTGTCAAGGAAAAACAAAAGAAAATTTAATTGTTATTTGGGTCAAATTTACCCTGTCAAGGTAATTTTTGTTGTAGATAATTTTTACCTGTGAGAAAAATAGATAGTGTAAAGAAGGGGAAGTTAATATCTAGATATTGAACTAAGGGAGAGCTATCTAAGATATTAGGGTTTAATATCTGAACATTATAATATAATACCTCATGTATTAAATATCTCATGTATCATAATATCTAGATATTACACCATAATTTTTTACCATAATAATTGCACTTAGTTGGTCAGGTTAGCATGACGATTTTCTGATTTACATTCGTAGATAGAAACTTTGCGTTAAAAACTTCAAATGAGCGTTTAGATAATAAAATTACATTTTAATGTCTTAGATAGCTGTCCCATAGTTCAATATCCAGATAATAACTTCCCCTCCTTTTAATTTTCTATTTTTCTCAGTGTGGAACCGAGGTAACTTTATCCCTGGTTTTTTTCTGTGAGTCAGTGATTCACGATTCAGTCTTCAGATCATCGATGTCGAAGGTAAAGATAATTTTTAAATATTGTTCTGATTGACAGTTTTATTGAAACAGAAATTGAGATGATAAGTACGTTTTCCAGGACTTTTATTTTTCCAAGACTTATTTTTTCCAAGACTTTTTTATTTATCAAAATTGAAAATACTTGCACCTGAATGAAAGCTTCTTGTTTAGCTCGAATTTAATACGTATTTGTAACCTTCCATTTTTATTAAAACTAATTAAAATTTACCAAACAATGATTCTTAATCATAGAATTATACTTACATCAATATTTTTTTTGTAAATTATATTTACACCAATATTTTTTTTGTAAATTATATTTACACCAATATTTTTTTTGTAAATTATATTTACACCAATAATTTTTTTCAACAAACTAATTTTATAAGTTTATTTCATTTTAAGAAATAACTGAACTTCTTCCATGATTCTGTTATTCATAGAGAATTCTATGTATTCTATAACTTCTTCTTCATGTCTAATAAAATTTCTGTACTACAATATTAAGGTCTCTTAAAAATAAACAATAAGTAAAAAAAAAAATGTTTCTTGTTCTTCAAATTCTCAAGTTCCATGCATTTGAGGATTTCGAGAAGAAAATAGAAAATCGCAAAGTTTCATTTCATGAACATTGTGCTTTTTCATAAAGGTTATTTTTCTAAGCAATTAATAATAGGTCAATCGATACGTCTAATCAAAATTAGTAAATTTAGTTGTTATAATATTGCTGTATTCTCAAAATTAAAAAAAGGTTTTACTCATAAAAAAAATTCAATGTTCCAAAAATTTTGGATGAGGAAATTTTTTGCTTGAAGATTATTAAAAACATTATATTGATTTTTATCAACTAAATACCATCCAATATATACAAAATCTATTGAACGTCTTTTATCACTTAAAAATATTGAAAATTTCGAATTTTTCAAATTTACTTTTTGTTATTTAAAGATATTTAATCAATCAAGCTCAATTTTTCTCGGTAGAAAAAGATGTTTCGAGTCTAATAAAATTTGTTTACTATAAAATTATGTACTCTAAACAAGGTGTGGGAACTCCATGAAAAAATAACTCCGATGTCTTTCGCAATCGTGTTTTTATTAAAATTTTATTTTACTTTTATATTTCTAAAACTGTATTTAAAGAGCAATTTTTTTTCAAATTCTCAAGTTCTATATATTTGCGGATTTTGAACAGAAAATAGAACAATCTTAATAGTATACATTTCTACCTATTTCTTTATTTATATTTATCATTTATGTTATATAAACAATTCCGATCAATTATTGTCAAATATTCTATGCAGCAGATTAATAATAATATTGAGAAAGAATCAAAATTGACAATTCTCTTAAAATAATTTTTACAATTTTAATTCTTTGATGTTCAACTTAGAAAAGATTCTATGACTGGAAACGATTTTAGTTATCTATAATACTGCTATATTTTATTGAAGATTAAGAAAATTTTGATAATTTATAATACTGAACAAAAAATGGAAAACTTGTTTCCATATTATTGAATATGGACAATTTATATTTATAAACCACAATTTATATATTTTAAAAAGATTTTTAAAGCTCGAACGCTAATGTAGATTAATATCTAGATCCCAAAAATCTGGATTCTTTCACTAACAGTCAAATTTTCTTTTCCCAAATATCAAGCTTTTTCTGTTTCTTTCCGAAACAAAAAATTACATTTTTGTTTAGGAAAAAAAGGAATTTTCTAGGTTTGAAAATTTATACGAGATAATATACCTTGAATTGAAAAGTATTAATGAAATATTATTGAAAGTATTAATATGTGAAGATACTTACGAATTCAAGCGGACTGGAAATAAACGTACCCTAGTTATTTGAGATATTTTTTCCCCAGCATTAAAAATAAAATTAATAAAAACAGCAAAAAACAATTATTTGGATGAGAACGAACTTTTACCTGTTTCAGAAGTCGTGATTTAATATAACTTCGAATGATTTTAAACTGTAAGTTATTGTTATTTCAGATAGATAATTTTGTAAAATTCGGAATTGTTACCTGCGTTTTATTATTTTTTATACTTTTTATTAAAAATAGTTTACTTTAAAGATAAATGAGTAAATATGAATGAGTAAACATAAATGAGAAGCTTGGCAACTTTAAAAAATCGAGGAGTATATCTGTTTTTATTTTTATCCGGTTGTTTTTTTTTTAAATTAACATTCACAGTGCACACACATTTGTCGGTCTTTTACACCCCAGAATAAACATATGAAAATACTATCCAGCTATGAATTATAATTTAATCTCTCTTTAATCGTTGAATAAAATAATCATTCGAAAACTATTTGTTCTTACTTTTCGAATACGTTTCGGAAATTGTGCAATTCTTTACTCTTCATTTAGTAAAGAAATAAATTTATTAATTTCATCGTCGTAAATAAAGAAATCTGTGCTACGATGAAAGTTTTCGGATCTCATTTTTTTGACATTTCTCGAATTCGACTCCAGAAATCCTCATCGGAAAAGAATTCTTGTCTTTTACATTTAATAACTCGGGAAGGAAACGCGACTGTAACTTTTGGCAAAAAGCATTGAAAAGATCAAAAAATTTTGCGTCGAAAAAGTCATTTATGAATAATTTTGCAATATTGTTAGTCAAGATAGAATTTAAGAAAAATAGAAGGAAGTAATGTGCTAGAGGTGACAAATTTTTCACCCTTTTCTCAATTTATGGCAAAATGTAGAAAAGATTTAGGAGATTTTTTTAAAAATTCATAGTGTCTTGTACATTAAAAAAATTTGGGAACTAGGGGCATCTTTTTTATTTCTCACTATTACTTCAAAATCTAATTAAATTACAATTAATTACTTATTATTAATTTTGATTTTATATCATAATGCAATGATTCGTAAATTCTTTTTTTATTTGAGATAACTTTAATACGATTCGCTATAAAACTTTGAATTTCGGCAAAAATTTGTTTAAAGTTTCGAAATTTCATGAACAAAATAGTCATTCATATAACAAATACATTATATATTATCGAATTTGTCATTCTTCTCATTCTTCTCATTCTCATTAACAAATATGTCTTTTTAAAATGCTCTGTGTTACAAAATATAATCAATGGAAGAATTTATCTGATGATTGTTAATAAAATACATAAATTAAATTACTAATACGTGAAATAGAACATAAACAGTGTTATGCGCTTTAAGTAGACATTAAATCGACAAAACTGAAAATCGGTGAAAAAATTATCTACGTCGACCTTGTTTTCTCTCTTCTCTGTGCAATTCATCTATACTAAGTCTCAAAAACAAAGTTCCTTTAAATCAGACAGATTTTTTAAAATTTCTCCATGTCGTAATCTTTGAATTCAGTATTGTGATGAGGTTGTATTTTTCAGTAAGGCTTGATAACAAATTTTTTCTCCATAATGTCTTTGATTCATTTAAAATCTCTTACTATTGAAATACTCATGATGATACGGCATGATGGATACGTCTAGCTCATACTTCAACTTCCAAATATTTTCTCAAACATTTTTATTTTAATAAACAAAATAACAAGTATATCAAAGAAAAATTTAGTAAATTTTCAAAATTGCAGATGACTTCGTTTAGGAATTACAAATAAAAAAGTATGAAAAATATCCGGCACTGAGGAAATTGGATGTTGAGAATTTATTATAATATGGATATTTAACTATGGGACGACGATCTATATATATTAAAGCTTATCATCTATTAAATATATTAAGGATTAATATCTAGATATTTGCCATATTTAATTCTTCAGAAGGCATTGGGTTTTTTCCATAAGGCATTAAATGTCATTTACTTCATTTAAAATCTTATTCCCCTGGAGAGTAGTTAACATTCCAATTTCCTCAAAGGCGTTAAAAAGAACTTTGTGGATTGTGAAAATGACAGAGACGAGATAAGTTATATGACAATGAAACATATTCAATGACATTTGGACGAAAACGGAATTGAATTGATATTTAAGGGCATTTAAATGTCCATTTTTTTAAATACCATTCTATCCACTTTAATCAACCAATTATTACCGGTGTACTGTACTGAAAGATACAACTTCATCACAATATTGAATTTAAAAAATCACGTCATAAAAAGTTTTTAAAAAATGTTTGATTTAAAGAAAATTTGTTTTTGTTTTTTAGAAGATTTTACAACTCTGAAAAAGTTTGGATATCAAGATAAGAGTTCTCAAAAATCCCAGGTAATTTTAAAATTTTCTAGACAATGCTGGAAGGTTTAAAAAGATTCTAGAAGAATCAAGAAATTTTTGGAAGATTTTAAGACATTATAAAAAATCTTGAAGTTTCTAGAGAATTTTGAAATATTATTTAGCGAAGCATTTAATGAATTTACAAGTACGTGGAAAATTAAAAATATTCTAGAAAATTCTAGAAGATTGTCAAAAAATCCAGAATATTTCATGGCGGATTTTAGAAAACTCTAGAGGTTCTGAAAATCTAGTTTATGGAGTATTTATTAGATTCTAAACAGGTATGTAAGACTTTTGATGATTTTTTAAGATTCTGGAGAATCTTAGCAGACTTATTTCGGAAATTTTATTTGTTGACAATTTAAAAATTTTGTAATTTCATAATTCAGAAATCTAAATTATTGTCAGCAATTTTAGCAACCTGAAATTTTGATACTTTGTTAATTTTTATTGTACAAATCTTTTGTTTGGAAATATTTGCGGTTGGAATTTCTCTGTTTCATTAACTTTAACGTGTCATTAAAATTATTTTTCGGAAATATTATAGAGCCTCTGATAATATTTTTATGATTTAATTTCTGGTTCAGTTTTGCAGTCAATATAATTTTATTTGTTGATAAAAATTGAGTTAAGATTTTGGAGAATTTTAGCAGACTTATTTCGGGAATTTGATTTGTTGAAATGTTAAAATTCTGCTAATTTCATAACTCAGAAATCTAAATTCTTGTCGGCAATTTCAACAGGAAATATTATTAAGCATTTTCTAGGACCATCTAAGAAAATCTTCCAGGATTTTTTAAACTCTTACCGAGATGTCCAGAATTTTTCAGTCTTCTAAAATCATCTAAAACTTTCAAACTCACCCCAAAATTTTCCAAAATATTCTACCCTATTTCAGAATCTTTTAGAATCCTCAAAAATCTTTTGAATTCTGCCATAAACTTCTCAAATTTTCTAGTCTCTTCTAGATTTTTTTCAGATTTTGAAAAAGTCTAGAATTTTAGAAAGATTCTGGAAACAGTCTAGAAGAATTCTTCAAGATTTTGGGAGTCTTCTGTAGATTTTAGAGGATTCTAAATGATTCTGCAGAATTCTGGTAATTCTAAAGTTTAGAATATTCTTGAGGCTTCTAGAAGTTTTTGGAACACTTTAGCATATTTTGTAGAATATTAAAGAATTTTAGGATATTCTGGTTTAATAAGAAAACAAACTTTATTATTAATAAGATTATTACAAGGGACGCCAAAAAATTCTAAAACATTATGGAAGAATTTTCAAAAGATCTTAATTTTTTTGTCTTACTGCACAGAAAGATTTTAATTTTGTCGTATTTCTGTTCAAAATTATTTTTCGAATTTTGTCGTGTTTCTGTTGAAAATTATTTTTTTTTCAGAAAATAATTTTGAACAGAAGTACGACAAAATTAAAATCTTTCTAAAATTAAAAATCCTGTTGACAACCTAACATCTTATAAATTACGGAAGAATTCCGAAGAATCTATAGAAGATTCTGGAACAGTCTTGAATATTTTGGAGAATTTTTTAGATAAGTATTTCAGATAAATTTTGAAGATTCTAGAAGATTAGAGAAAATTTCAGGAGTATTGTAGATTTTGAAGAATTCTAAAAGATTCTGCAGAATTCTGAAAACTTTCAGAGAATTCAAAGGATGGGAAGTGTTCAGAATATTTCCGAAGGTTTTATAAGATTCTGGAACAGTTTACAATATTTCGAAAAATTTGGAAAGAGATTGAAAAAGTATTTGAAGATTAAAAAGACTCTGAAACAGTCTGGAAGTTTTTAAATCAGTTTGAAATTCTAGAGAATTCTAACAGATTTGACAATTTTTGTGAAAATTATGGAAGATTTGAGAAGAATTTGAAGGACTTTGGAAGAGTCTGAAGGATTCTGGAAGACTATGGGTCAGTGTAGAATTTTCTAAAGAATTTTAACAGATTTCAAATAAGATTTAAAGACTTTGTAGGATTTTGGGAAATTTTGGGAGTTTTTTTGTAGATTACTAGATTTTGAAGGATTTTTGAATTATAAACTTTTAGAATGCGACACTTCAGCGTGGCAATAAGTTTCATAAAAATTTTTTTTTTAATTTTATTTTCGACGAAAAAAGTGAGAAGAGAGAAAAATTTTTAAAAAAGTGGAAAAAGTGACCAAATTTAGAAAAGTGATTAAAAGTTACCCCTTCCAAAAAAAAGTGGCCAAAAGTGAGCATAACAGAATTATCAAAAGCACGCGACTGCATGAATAATATATTTACACACTGAAAAAAATAGTTGGTTGGGTCAACTATTAAAGTAGTAGAGCCAACTACTTTAGTTTGTAATATATGCCGCT
>JBAGKK010033153.1:0-10866 GCA_037177015.1 Euceroptres primus
CCAAATTTCAAGTGCACTCGAGAAACTTGACGCTTTTCCTTGACGTACTCAATTAAGCCATCCAAATTATTGCAATAAACAACATTTTGTTTAGCATTTGAGGTATTGTTGGCCTTAACAGTTTTGAAATCGAACAACTTCACTTAAAAAAATTGTCTAAGCAGTGAATGCCAGCAGAAAGTTCTTTTCTTAAATAAAACGAAATTACTTTTCTATTAGCACTTACCACACGAATCATTGATGCGATTTCAATAGTTTTATTTTGAGTCAGATTGAAGCTTGTCTGAATCTTCTGCATATCATTGATAGAAATGATTTAATTTTTATCCACTTTTTCATTCTGAGGGTTGACGGACATTCGCATAGGCTTGCCAGCACGTTGTGAGAGAGCCATTGTGCAACTTTTCGTACTTTTATCGGCTTTTTCTTTCAAAACAGAGGAAATAATTTGATCTCTTTGTTTTGGAATTGATTGTTGCACCATCGACTTCAAGTTTGCAAAGCGGGTGGAAGTAGTGCACTTGTGAAATTTCCCTTGTACGATTAATGTGAAGCAGCGATTGCACAGTTTTCCAGGCTTCGACTTTTTGCAACATCCATTATCCACTGCACGGTTATCTGCAAGGAATATTTTAATTTTTTTTCCGCCCTACTCTATTATTTATTCTTAATACATTTAAAAGATTTCTTTACATACCGTTGATTGGTTTCAAAATGTTATCACTAGTATTCCTTCGAAGAGTGGACACATTCCCTTCTGTACAATTTTTGAATAATGGCTCTCGTATAATGTGACAAATTTTACATTCACATGGTAGCAGACTTGTCGAACTGGTACCCAATTTTATCGCATAAAACTGTGATAAATCTGGCAGATCTGTAGTCTTCAGAGAACCAGCTTTTTTTAACCGGTATAAATTTCTTAAACATGCACTAAAAACAGCATTTGGCAATTGTTCGTCAGAAGCACTTTATTCGAAGATAGTTTTAATCATATCTTCAACTTTTCCTTTTGAAAATATCTTCACAAACTTATTATTGTTGCATCGACTTTTCTTTTTTAAACAAAATAAACAGACCTCACGATTTTCATCATGCCTTTCTTCTTTTTTTGTTAGATTTATATTCATTTCGAAATACAAACTCACTTTTAATGACAGATTTTTATTAGAACAACAATAACAATTGAACATCGCATAAAAACTGAATATCTTCTTTATCAATTGAAGGCAATCAAGAGATGTTGGTAGGGCAGTTTTTATTCAAATTATAGCAGTTCAATGATTTATAAACACGAAATCATAAGAAAATCGTGAATAATGTTCCTTAAAATAGAACAAATTCACCTTGAAAATAATTTCTTAAGAATTAATATACTTTATAGATCCCTTCGAATTCTAAAACATATAATTTATATTATTCTTAAAATTTAAACGCAAATTATCACATTTTATAAAAAAAATTTCGTTTTGCATTACAAAAAAATAAAATAACAACTTTTTTCAAAATGCGCTCTCGCGATTTTTTTTTTTTGGTCTTGAAATGTTCGTGGGATGTCAGACAACTATAATCAATAGGAAAATCTCATATGCAAAGATCTTTCAATTAAAGTTGGTTCAGACGCACCGTGCTGAATTAATAGATCAGAATCCGACCTACTACCAACTCCGTGATGAGTTTGTAAACTAATTGTTATTAGAGCAAATAAAATAATTATTTATTTAATTATTTCTTTCGTTCATGACATTATTAAAATTAATTCTTAATTTTAATTTAATATCACAATGCAATGATTCGTCAATTCTTTTTCTATTTGAGGTTATTTTAATCTGATTCTCTATAAAACTTTGAATTTCGGCAAACATTTATTTAAAATTTCGAAATTCCATGATCAAAATATTTATTCATATATTAAATATATTATATATTATTAAATTTCACTTTAACAAATATAATATCTTTTTAAAACGCTCTGTATTACAAAATATATTCAATGGAAAAATTTGTCTGATGATTGTTAGTAAAATATCTAAATTAAATTATTGGGACGTGAAATACAACATAAACAGTGTAATGCGCTTTAAGTAAACAATAAATCGACATAACTGAAGATCGATGACAAAATTATTTAGATCGACCTAGTTTTCTGACTTCTCTGTGCAATTTTCAAATTTTTTCAAATTTTCTTTTTCATAATGTCCTTGATTCTTTTAAAATATCTTACTATTAAAATACTCCGGTATGATGATACGTCTAGCGTTTACTCCAGCTTCCAAATATTTTCTTAAACATTTTTTTAATAAACAAAATAACACGAAAAACGTAAGAAAAGAAAAGCTACCACACTTAAAATAATAATTATACATAAATTCATTGATTTGAAAATTAAATTCATAATTACAACACGACCTATTTATAAAATACACCTGTGTGTACGTGTGTATACACGTATACAGAAATGTATACGTGGGTACAAGTACGTATGAATTTTTTATACATGTACTCGTGTATACACAAGTGTATGTATGTTTCTCGGTAAGAAGGGGTCGATTAAAGTGGATAGAATGGCATTTAAAAAAATTGACATTTTAATGCCTTCAAATGACAAATCAATTCTGTCTTTGTCCAAATGCCATTGAATACGTTTCCTTGTCATAAAACTTATCTCGTCTCTATCATTGTCACAATCTACAAAGTTCTTTCTAATGCCTTTGAGAAAATTGGAATGTTAAATATCTACATAATGCCACTTAATGCTTTTTGACAATCTTCCAACTACCTCCAGAGAATAACATATTAAATGTAGTCAATGAGATTTAATGCCTTATGGCAAAAACTCAATGCCATTTAATGCTTTTCGGCAATTCAATGCCTTCTGTTTACTTAAAGCGCATTACACTGTTTATGTTGTATTTCATGTTCCAGTAATTTAATTCAGATATTTTACTAACAATCATCAGATAAATTTTTGCATTGTATATATTTTGTAATACAGAGCATTTTAAAAAGACCTTATAATTGTTAAAGTGAAATTTAATAATATACAGGGTGTCCCAGAACTAAGTGTCCGGACTTATACGGCTGTATAAAAAATAAAAAATAAACCGAAACTTCCTCTGGCAAAAATGTATTGAAGTTTTAGTTTTTCAGTTATGAAATGATTAATCTGGATCAATCAGGAGCACCGCATAGAAAGTCGAACGTGCGTGAGAGGGAGGCCAACGCTGTTGGCCGACGTACGACTTTCTATGCGGCGCTCTTGATTGGTGTAGCTTAATCATTTCATAACTCAAAAACTAAAACTTCAATACATTTTTGCCAGAGGAAGTTTCGGTTTATTAATTTTTTTTTATACAGCCATATAAGTCCGGACACTTAGTTCTGGGACACCCTGTATAATATATTTAATATATGAATGAATATTTTGATTATGAAATTTCGAAATTTAAAATAAATTTTTGCCAGAATTCAAAGTTTTATAGAGAATCAGATTAAAATTACCTCAAATAACAAAAGAATTAACGAATCATTGCATTATGATATAAAATGAAAATTAATAATTAATTTTTAGATTTTGAAGTCATAGCGAGAAATGAAAAAGGTGCCCCTTGTTCCCAAAACTTTTTTATGTATAAGACGGTCCAGCTTCAAGTTCTGAACATGTGAAAATCAAGCCTTTACTCGCATTCACTACAATGTTCATGGAGTCTCGCGAAAATAAAAATATGATGGCACATTTGTATTTATTTCTAGATGATTAGTATAGATATTTGAAGTTTCTAGGTTTCATTTATAAGCTTATACTTTAAAGTACCACTATGAATTTTTTTCGAAATTCTCCTAAGTCTTTTCTACATTTTTCCAGGAATTGAAAAAAGGTCGAAAATTTGTTATTATTTCCTTCTAGTTTTCTTAAATTCTATCTTGACTAGTAGGAATATTCTAAAGTTATTCACATATGGCTCTTTCGACGCGAAATTTCTTAATCTTTTCAATGCTTTTTGCCAAAAGTTACAGTCGCATTTTCTTCCCGAGTTATTAAATGTAAAAGTCAATAATTCTTCTCCGATGAGATGCGAGTGAAGCGGTCTGATACTCGTGACTGGTACTGTATAACATTAATTTTTTCTTTAGTTTTACGGAGAATTTAGTACACTTTAATTTTTTTCTTACAACCTCAGAGTAGGATGCACTCAAATGAATAAATATTCAATAAACGGAATAAAAGTGCATTTTTTCAGACTTTTTCAAAAATTTTAATGGGTTCCGGATGTGCAAAGATGTTTAAAGTCTAGGTACTTTTTGTAGTTTCCAAAATACTGAGTTTTAGCCGAAATAGCTCAACTTTGCTGTTGTTTTTACAAAAATATACATAATGACCTGAAAATAAAAATTTCAAATTAAGTTTATTCAATTATCCCCCAAATATTTTTTTCTTTATGGTCTCAAAATAATCGTGGAGCATCACTGAAAAAATATTAAAAGAAACCAGAGAGGTGAGAGACTCTTTGGGTTGAATTCAATCGTAGCTCACCGTGTGATAGAACCATTGTTTGAGATAGAATGCTATGTTGTCATGAGGTATAAAGAAAAATCTGATTTATTTCATAAATTTCGAAAGTTTAAATGATAAGCTACTACTATAGTTTTGTAGTTTTCAATAATTATGATTATAAATAAACATATTTACGTTCTAAGTCTGTTCAATATTAGCGCAGTGTCTGAAATTTCAAGTCAGTGATAGAACCATTGTTCGAGATAGAAGGCTATTTTATCATGAAATATAAAGGAAAACCTATTTTATTTATCATATTTCGAAAGTTCAAATATTAAGCTACTACTCTAGTTTTGTAATTTTCAATAATTATCGATGTAAATGAAAATATTTACATTATAAATTATTCACTTTTAGTTCAGATTCTGAAACTTGAAACTAGCGACAGAATTATTGTTTGAGATTAAAGGCTATTTGCTTCGCAAGTGTAAAGAAAAATTTAATTTATTACACATATTTCGTAAATTTACATGATAAATTACTACTCTAGTTTTGTAGTTTGCCATCATTATCATTATTGTAGTCTGTATCACTATTAGTGTGTTCATTTTTAGTGCGGAGTCTGAAATTTAAAATCAGTTATAGAATTACATATTATTTGAGATAAAAAGAAATCGTATTAAGAGAAAGCTGATTTATTCTCATCATTTCCCCATATTAGTTGAACTAATAAACTACTACTCTAGTTTAATATGAACTGGTGTTTTTGGGTAGGTGTAAAATTGTGGAAAGTGGGAGGTAAAGGTAGGTGGTTGAGGTGCGGTGTCGCCTTGCGCTGTAACTTGACGTGAGACGAGTCGAGCAAGTCGAATGAACGTGCTCGTGAAGGGGATGGTATCTGTTCCTGTCACGTTTGATCTGGTTTGGACACTTCGTCGTTTTGGTCATCTACCGGAAACAAAGTCGAGGTGTTTTAATGAGGTGCCAGGAGAGGTCGTACTAAGGTTTCATTCCATGACCGTGGCTGCTGGGGTGCCATCCAATGGGAGGGGGACGAGGTAAGGAAGTTCTCTCACTGGGACGTCGTCCAATAACCGTAGCTACTGGATTGCCATCCAATGGAAGGGAGGTAGGGAATGGTGTAGGAGAGTGGGGGGGGGAGTGTCGCAGTGCACTGAAGACAGTGGTAGTAGCTAGTTAAACCGTTTATTGGTTAGAGTGTCTGCTACAGGGAAGTGGAGGGTCCGAGGACCCAAAACTGACTTACTTAAACGCTACATCAAGGCCCTTTTATATGGTCCGGACACGGGCATCAGACGGAGAGCAATGCGTGAGACGGAGAGAGTCATACGGGTGACAGAGGGAGCAATGCTTCCGACGGAGAGAGCAACATGGTGGCCGCTACGCTTATGCGGCCTCCCTCGAGATCTTCGTGCGTGGGAGAGAACGATGGAGGGAGAGAAAACTCTCGGGGAGTTTAATGTCAGGCTTGGTGTTCCACGAATATGAGAGAGAGGTCACTGAGTCGGCTAAACGTTAAACCGGTGTTTCCAATTGTAATATTCCAATATAATATTCTCTATAGAAGGTCTCGATAAAATTCTATATTTTGGTGAACAAGTGTCTTAAAGCGAGGGAATTAACATGATTAATTAATAGGCTTTTACCACCGCAGAGAATTGTTCATTCGCTCGCAATTTACCGCCATAGAGCGTATAACAAGATTTTTTTTGGAATTTGGGCAATTTGAATTTCAGGTTTGAACCTTTTTTTTGCATAAAATGTTTTGCTGAGAAATGTAAATTATTTTTCTTCTAACTAATTGTTCTAAGTAAAAAAGTGTCCTGTAGAGTATGTATCATTTAAATCAGAATAACATGATACGTACAAATCCATTAAGTGTCAAAAAATTTTTTGACATTTTTTCTCGAAAAACAGAAATGAAACATTCTAGCTGGCGAAGCAAGCTCTGCAACTTGGCAAAATAAACTTAAAACTGAATTCAGGAAAATGTCCTTGAATGCTGTGCCAGATATTCGACTTTCTTCCGTTACACAGACCTTACAAGCCTAAAACGTAACGGGGTGAGGTGAAGGGTATGCAGAGCAGTGAGTGGGCGGGTCAAACTGATGCTGTTTCACTATTTAGCCACTAGGATCAGCATTTTCTCTTGGTAAATTTCCCTAAATTTCCCTTTTACTGTCCTCTTTTTGAAGTCTGTTTTTGACGCTAATTTAATAAAAATTTATTTTCAGGATATGCCAACTTCTTTATAAAGAATGAATCTATGATTTGTAGTTTTGTGAATTCTTGAAAGAATCATTACAATTCGAGATATCAGTCTACAAAGTCGGCTAACTTTAGACCATGATATTTATTATTTAAACAATTTATTCATTTTATTCATTTATTCCTTTCTCAACTTAGATATATCAAACGATAAGCATTTCGTTTCATAGTTTAAGTGAAAATATACAAACATACTTTGCTCGGTGTTCCCAGCTTAGTACACAGTCCTCTTAAATTAAATATGTAATTAGATTACTTCATAATATATAATATTTAACTGCAGCTCATATACTTCTCCATGAAATTACTTATTAATAAGTAATTTCGTTCATAATTATTGTACTAAGAGTGGAAAACAGCGTTGTGTGAAATTTTTAATTTAAGGTTATCAAATTTTGTTGTAGTTTTCAAATAATTTAACGATATTCTGTAAAATGTAATATTTTTTATCAAATAAATTAATTCTGTTTCATTGTTTATTCATGAAGAGGTAAATGAGCTGCAGTTGAATATCATATATTAAGAATTAATTTCATATGTAATTTAAAGACAGCGTAAAACAAGGATGTGTCTCACGAAAGAGGGCGCAGACAGGAGCCCACTCTTCCTCTCTACTTACACTTATTTTATTTTATAAATAAAATAACAAGTATCAAATGTCTTGTGAGGATCAGGAATCATTTATTCGGCAACTCAAGCCGAACGTCGCGCCGCGTACCGAGAACACTGACCAGTCGTCGCAGCAGCTGGGTCCGGTTTACCGACTTCCAAGAATTTTTTCTCGAAAATGAGTATATTTCAAATAATATCTATAATTTTTTTAGGGTCGAAATTGAGGGAAAACCGGTTTAAAAATTGAAAATTAACTTTGTTTTTTATATAAACAAATGACAAAGTGAATATTTTTCAAAAAACTAATTTTTTCTTAAAACTCGACATTTTTTTAGTAAAAAACGTACAGAACAATTTTCTCTATCGTTGATAGCAAAATAGCTCTAATTAATCGAAAAAAAAGTTGTATGAATTTTTTGATACAAATATCTTGAAAAATATTAACAATTTCAAATAAAAAAATTGGCACATTTATTTAGCACCCTACTCACTATCTGTAGCCAAAAATAGAGCAAAATTTGAGACATGAGACATAACCCTTTGATCTCATATTTAATGTCCCAAATAACAGTTGTAAAGATATTCGTTATTTTCAACTAATGTTTGAAAGAGCCAAGTTACACCGTAGCTGAACTTACCAAAAAAATGTATTTATGGTCTATTTATAGAACGCTCCGGCGCAGTTCGCGGCCGCCAAGGGCTCTAAAGAGAGAGGGAAGGGCATCGAGCAGAGTAGTAAACAACCCGCCCGTTCCCCTTGGACCGCTCGACGGCCACGGACTGAAGCGTTCTATAAATAGACCATAAATACATTTTTTTTTGTCAGTTTGGCTACGGTGTATCTTGGCTCAAATAAAAAGAATTTTTTTTTAAATTTAAAATGAGTGACCTAAGGGACCCCCATACGAATTTCGAACAAAACGGTACATTATTGAGAGTTTTTGGTCGCCATTTTGCATCCACCATTTTGAAATTTGCGTTTTCTTTAATTTGAAATTAGTGACCCAAAAAAAACCCCCGTCTACTGAATTTCGAATAAAACAAATTATTTTTTCTTTCTCATAGAGGAAGCTTCTGCTGTCCAACTGAAGAACCTAGTAAGTAACCTTCCTGTAGAGGTTATTTTCCCGTGCACGTACACCAGAATATAGTCGCTGCGGCGAATGTCACTTACTAAGGTCTTCATTTGAACAGCAGGCTTTGTAATGGTTACATTTTCGAAAAATTTTTAATTCGTTTAATAAAATATTCCTTAGTCGATAAATGTGTACTACTATATTCTGAACAATTATACAGATGTATTTGTGAAAAAATTTTGTCGTTAATTTAAAAAAAAAGTTTTTCCAGTGTAAGAAATAAAGTTGCAAATAATTATATCTATCTATTAATATTCTTTAAATCTTTTACAGAATTCGACTCGCACGTTGACGATTGAAGGAAAAAGTAATAATAGCTCGCTCTTGTCTGAAATAGTGGAGGAAATTATAAAAATTTTAACCTGAGATACCCCAGATAGTTGAGAATTTTTCGGAACAGAAAATGCATGGAGAGAAGCTATTGCTCTCTGAACGGAAGATTTTAACAAAGCCAACTGAGCAAGAGAGAATTGTTTGATGAAGTCGGCTGCCATTGAGGGCAATAAATATTGAATACAATAGGAGCTTTGTAAATTCCATAGATCCGAGATTATGATAACTGTATGTAAGGTGGTGAATATTTGAGATTTATGTAAATGAAAGTATTCGCCAACAAAGCAAGACAGAAGATTGATTGCTTGCTGACTCTGCGCAGAGAAAACGTTTGGGGTATTTTTTACTATGCTAGACATGAGAATGCTCGGATAAGTGCCAAATAATATAAAATATAGCTTTTGCTATAGGATATTTATTAGGCTACAAATTAGGTATGTTTTATGCAAAAAAGGGAACATGTTACTCTGCAGCATGGTAATTCAGAGTGACGAAGAGTGATCTCGAGACTACTAAATAGACAGAAAAAATGTACAAAATTGTGGGGATAAGTTTACCATGCTGTGAGGTGACAAAGTCGCCGAGACCGACGTCGACCTTGACGCACCGTTACCCCGCAGCATGGTAAAATTGAGTGGCCTTATGCCAGAACCGAAAGCGCTGTTTGTACAATAAGTATAATAATATGAAATAGGAGATTAATTCGACAAACGCAAGGAAGTTCTCCCCGTTAAAAATTCTTAAAATTTGGTCCATTTTGGCGCCCCTCTTACCATTTCCGAGATATATCAGAATTTTGAAAATTCCAAATTCATTTAAAATTTTGAGAAATGCTGCCCTGCTATACAGAATATTTTACCATGCTGATCAAATCAATGCATATTTCTGGGCATTTTTCACCTTCTTTTATGGAAATTAAAATCCATAAACACGGTAAGATTTGAACATTTATTTTTCTCTAACTCGAAACCAGTTTACCGTTCTCGGTGGAAAAATTTGACCGTAAATTTGGATAACTTTTATCTTATTTGGCATTCGTCTGAGCATTCCTAATCTAACATTCTCAATTTAGCATTGTAAAATCTATCCAAAACGTTTTCTCTGAGTATGCGCGGGGCCGAATTGAGGGAATGGTAAATCCAGAAAATTCCCGATGCGCCAGTGGCGGTGTTATGTGTGGGCTGGGCTGATGAAATGACCGAAAACTCAATTGTAAACTACCGGGATTATCTGTATTTATTTTTTCAGTAAATACAAATACTTCACATTTGAAGGGCGCCAAAGTAAAAGTACATAAGTCCCATTTTTTTCAAAACGCATTTTTTCCACTGAAGCGATTTAATCCCCTCTTATATGTCCCTTCAAAAGAGTGTCCAAAAAATTTTTTTATTCAATACATTTTTTATTTTAAAGTACAATTCAAATGAAATAATTTCACTGATTAAAAATTTTAATTGCTTAATTTGATCCAAAGTTCAATTCTTAAACTAATACCATTTCTTTTCTATCCTAAAGATTTATATAATTGACTAGTACATTTTTTACTATAACTTTAAGAAAAAATATAAAAACTTGGTTAGTTTTACCCATCAGTATTCGCAAATAGTGCCACATGTTTTTTGAACGAGTAATGGAACTGAAAATCAAGTATTACTAAACATATTTTTCTTATTTATTTTGTTTAAACAATTTTTTAAATTGGAAAGGTTTTATCGCTCTCCTCTTTTTCGTTTTTCATACGATGTTACATTTAAGGTGATGTCTTTCTAAAGCGCGTGAATTATGTGTCTACGAATGAAAAAAATGTGTATTAATGGGGAATGGGAGGAAAATAAACTTTTCTGGACGAATTTTCGATCTCCATTTGGCCCTGCTCTATAGTCTATATATGAATTAACGAATTATCAGTCTTCTTGCAAAGGTGGAGTTCCAATGCGTTTTTCGCAAACAATGTAAAGAACATAATACTGATGTAAAGTGTAAGCAGTAAATAATTTATTA
>JBAGKK010033173.1:0-10864 GCA_037177015.1 Euceroptres primus
TAATGATTTTCAAGACAGGAAAGGACAGTTTCTTCAATATGAAATTCCCTATTATTTCTTACTTTAAAAAGTGCGGCAACTTGCAGCAGCCAAATATAATTATTTTTAATTTTGTACTTCTCTAATACTATACAATAAATAGGCAAACATACGCTGAGAATGCAAATTTTTTACTGATTCATGACTTGCGTTTCAATAGTATTCATCTAGACTCTAGTAATACGTATTAATGTTTATCCCTTGTTTATCCAAGTTTCCTAGCTAATAAACCATGTGGAACAAGTCAAGTAAAATTCTTCATCCCCTGCTCCACTCCCACGCATTTAAAAATTGGTATCCCTGTTTCTCATTTTGTTTTTCAAATCAAATATTTTAAAATTGGAATTTCTTAGACTCTTGTAACGTATCTTAATGATCCTTGACTGTAATAATGTCTCTGAAACTTTAAATAATTTTCCAATTTATGCAACTTCTGCTGAAAGCAGGAAGAATCGATTATTGAGTTTCATACTCTAGGGAATTCAATGCTTGCCAGCCTGTTCAGAGAGGGGGAGAGATTTCGAGGAGAGACAGAGAGACCAGCTGGGTTTGACGTCTGCTTTGCTTAACTTTGCTTTGCCTTGAATAGTGCACTATTAGTTCCACAGTGTCTGGCAACTCGTAAAGGTGGTTGCGAATTATAATTCGTGATCAGAAGCAACGTGACAGGAAAATTATGGTTAGTTGCTCCAGATTTTTAATTTTTTACCTACTGGGTCATGGCAACCATATCTTGTTGTGAGACTCTCAAGAAATAATTTTCTAGACTACTTATTCTTCAGACGAGTCTTATGTTAACTTCTATTATAAAAGAAAACAACTATTGAACTAAGCTTTCAACCTTTTACAATTTTTAAAGCAAGGCAGAATAACCCAAAAAATATTTTATATTAATTAAATAGTGCAATATATAACAGTGCAAAATACTCAACTGGCAGCAAAATAAGAAGCCAAAAAAAATTATAAATAAATTCTAAGAAATATATATGTAATATATTACACAAAAATTAACATCACTAGATTAACTTTTGGAGTAACCATTTCTTGAGTAGGAACTTCTTAATTAGTTCAGACTGTCTCTCTCATTTAATTTAATCTAATTTAATTTTCACTTTCATTCTCTTTAGAAATATTTTTTAAAGAAATTGTTTTTTATATTTACTTAGGCAAAATGAAGACAGGCGACGTTCATCAGGCAGATTCACTCGAGGTGTATTCCTTTGATGGTTATATTTTGATCTGAGTGTGCCAATCAAAGAATTTCCTCTTGTTGGATTAGATTAAATTAACGTCAAAAATGGATGGATCCTTTCTGCACCAATTTATTACAACGCCTGTAAAAAATGTTCTCAGGTTACAGCGAATCAAAGAGTAAGAACTAATTGGAACTATGTAATGCTACTGAAAAGTTCATCAAATTCAGAAAATTGTAGCAAGTGCATGATTGTCTTCCAAAAATCAATGTCATGTTCATGTAGCTTTTGATATCTCGTATCTAACCGTTTTTTTTATATATTATTAAACATTAAATAAGTAGATAGTGCATGCTAACTGAAATATTGTCTTTAGTTAGGAAATCATTCGAGATCCATATTCAAAAAAATGTCTTTTTGACTACTAGATTAATAACATTATTTTTTTTCTAATAATATTAAGTTTAATGACTTGAAATGAATTTGTACATTATATTGTGTAATAAAGATCACATGAATTTTTATTTAAAAATAAGAATTGTACTTTGTTCACAAAAATGTTAGTCCCAAAAAACGTAACTATAGACAGACAAATAAAATTTACTGGCCTACTTTGAAAATTGTACATTCCCAAATTCAAGTATTTTTATGTTGGTGTCTCAAAATACGTATTTCATATATATTTACATGCCTAAAGTTAATAACGCTTATTTTTTTATTATTTTATTATTTATTTTTTGCTTTTTATTAATCGTATCTGGAAAAATATTTCAAGGCAAATTAAGGAAAAATAATTTGTTCATTTGAATTTCAAAACTTTAGGTACATTATGTATTTTCACTATAAAGACGCAAATGAAAAGAAAATGCAACATGACCGAGTTGAGACAATACAATAAACGGGACAATGTGATAAGTTATAAACTTTCAAATACTCTATTCAACAACAGAATCGTAAAGTTACAGAACATTTGATCTTTTATTGAATCCTTTATTAAATTGGAAATATAAGAAACTAATTACTATATTTTTTCTATTATTTATTTATATATGATCAAAAATACTGTTAAAAAATTGTTTTTATTCTTCAATTAATAAAATATACGTTTGATTATAAACAGTTATTTTCTTTATTCCTTTATTGCAAATCAAACTCTTAATAATTGAAATGAGGCAACGATTTCTAGTAAAGCAAAAATTCACGACAAGGAGGGTTTACCGATGTTAGGTATTATGTATCAAGAAGTTACTAAAGCAAATATTACTGATTGCAAAGGCCGTGTAATAAGAAAAATTTTTTATATTTTCTTTTCATCTATAAATATAATTTTGTTATGCTTTCATTAAATTTGAAATACCTACGTTGTGAAGAAATTTAGTTAATTAATTAGTTAGTTAATTAGTTAGTCAATTATTTAATTAATTAGTTAGTTAATTATTTAATTAATTAGTTATTTAATTAATTAGTTAGCTAATTAATTTAGTTAATTAATTAGTTAATTAATTCAGTTGTTGGATAATTGTAACAATTACCGAATAGGGAACATTTTTCATGTAAACAATGGATTTCTTTAAATCTAAAACTTTAATATGTTTTCTAAAGCAAATGTTATTAAGTAAGTCTAAATTAAGCCTCTGAAAAATAAAAATTGTGCTCGTCAAACTAGTAAAAACAGCACGAATTTTATCATCGAAATCGATAATAGGTTTGACTAATGACATTTTTACGAAAATGTAGGTTTATTCTTTTAAACGTATATTATAATAATTGAAGAATTAAAACAGTTTTTTATTTTTGGACAGTACTTTTGATTATATGTAAATAAATAATAGAAAAAATATAGTAATTAGTTTTTTTTATATTTCCAATTTAATAAATCAGATTCGTTTATAGAACATAAAGTACTTTAATTTGAGGGATTTTTATTAAAATTGGACTTTATTAATTCTCTTTTATTTTAGTTATGCTAGATTTAACAATATTATTTGTGATAAAATTTAATTTTAATTTAAACTATTTGATTTTAAATCACTTTTATTTATTGGAAATCCTCTTTACAAATTAAGAAAATAATTTAAATAGAATTATTATATTACATTATTATATTATATAATTATTGTAAAATAATTTAAATTAAACTTCTTTATCAAAAGATTTAAGGTTTTCAAATGAAAATAAAAGAATTTACAATAAAAAAAAGTTAAATTCAGTTTTCTCAGCATACTTTGAATGCTTTCAAGAAATATGTATATGCATTTGGATATGGATAAAATGCTTTTGGACATTTTTATTCATGTGGACAGGACTCACTAACTGGCTTAGAAAAAGACTAACACGACAAATCTTGCAACTACATAACACGAGAAATCAGATTCATGGATGTACATTATCTACAATGATTTGAAAAATGGAATAGTATTTATCTACGAATGCTATTAACAAAATTAAGTATGTATTCCCTATCGGTCAACCACTCGACCACTGATTAGTGGACTATGAAATTAATACGATGCAAATTAAGTGGACAAGCACGTGTCAAGATATTTTATTGCTCAATATTTCTTCCACATGATTTACACTTATGATTATGATTATTCTTTTAAATTTCTGCTCATATTAGAATAATCGATCCTCATTTTTCAAAGGCATTAACAATCTATACATTATTCTTAGAGTAAATTTATTTTTAGAAATAACTATTGAAAACGAAACTACGTAGAGAAAAAACAAGGATGATCAAATTTCAGTTAAAATAAATTGAATCCTAAAGCAGGAAATGTAAAACTTCGTTTTTAATCGAGGTTGTTAGACTCTGATATTTTAAAACTTTGATCTAGCATTTAACTGGGCTTTAACTTTAATCTCAATTTTTTCTTCTTGATTTACTAACATTCGCTACATTTTAACCAAATGGGAAAATGACAAATCTCATCATAACTGGATTGTAAAACAAATTCTTGTAGACTGTGAGAGATAAGTGAGACCCAAGATTAAACTCATTATTGGAGTTGATTCTTTTTATCTTTTTACTATAACAAATTTGTCTTAGAGTTTAGAAGCTTCCTGTCTTATGTAAGGAAAGTCATTCGATTCCTTACATAATATAATCCGCAGATCACAGAATTGGAGTCATTATGCAATCTGAATGAAATTTACATATAGTAAAGTAAAATTATTTACATATAGTTTACTTTCATGCAAAAATCTTAATTTATTTTTCAGAGTTTTAATAAATCATGAAAGATGAATTTTAACGTAATTTTCAGTATAGAAAAAAGTTGATAAATTAGTTAAAATTTATTTATTTGAATTTGACCTTCGGTCCAGAAGCTTAGAGACTGAGTTCGTTCAGGTTTATAGATAATAAAGAATCTCGAACGTTTTATCATATAATTTGCATTTCCTTTCTACTTATTCAGCACAGCGGCACGCACAATATGACTGACTGTAACTACGCAAGTAGCTAATAATTTCTGAATTTACAAACAGATAATGCACACTGATTAGGAGAACTTTAAGTCACGAAGAGCATTGATTTTCAAATTTTATGGATTATTTTTATGGAAATTGAGTCTGTTTCATTTAAATTTTAAATAATTTGAAATTATGAAATAATGAAATTAATCAAGGTCAACTTAGTTCATTGTACAGATTGATAATAGTTCATCACAGATTGATACTTCTTCAATAATAATGGATTTGAATTCAAATAGTCTGTCAATATTTATAATTTATATAAGATCTTTACGAGTTAAGAAAGATATCTTTGATTCTTAAAAATATTTTAAGAAATTATTTAGAAAATAATAAAATTATTTTATTTAGATAGTATCAACTTTATCAAATAAAATTGTTTATCGTTCGATTTAATCTCAGCTCTATTAATTTAACCTTTAAAAGATCTTGACTCTGCAGTGTCAAATGTACTTGAATCATGATTTTTATAACTTTTTTCGTATTTTCAGAATTGCTTCTAAAAAGGAAATTGGAGTTTCTTTTCAGGTTTTTGATACTCTTTGTTGTTTAAATCATACTTGACGATTCTTGATTGGTTTATTGAACTCATGCTTTCTTCGACGTGACTGGAGTTATCACTTGCAATTAGGCCTCAATAAATGTGATAATGTGTAAATTATAGTCAATTTTTTGCCTTAATAAATGTTATAATGTGTAAATTATAAAGTCAATTTTTTTTTAGTGTAAAATGGATGAATCCTCGAGCTTGCACGAACGAAGCTTACACTCCTACATTTGTGGAGCACATGGCAAATGTAGTTACCCATGGAATGTGGATCATACCTTCATTGGTTGCAGCATTGGAGTTGTTACAACGTTCTACATCATGGACACAATTTTTGTCTGCTACTATTTATGGAACCTCTTTACTTCTTGTCTTCACCGTGTCAACCTTCTTTCATTGTATTCACTACCATAATCACAATGGGTAAGTTTTTTCTCCTCAGGAGACTTTCTGTAAAAATTAAAAAGAAGTATTAAAACAAAAATAAAGTCAAAATGCCAATAACCTTGTCTTGTAAAGTTGAATATTTAAGATTGGATTTATCTCCTAATATCACTTTTTATAGGAAACCTGAGATTCTAAATTGATTTTTTAAATTCTAGGAGACTTAAAATTTGTAGGTGTCTTATTTATTTAAAAACTATTTTCTTTTCCAGGCAACTAAAAGATGCTCTCCATCGATTCGATCGTGCAATGATCTACATTTTTATAGCAGCCACTTATTTTCCGTGGTTAAACAATGAACGCTTCCAAACGCACGTAACTTTATCTACAATGAGAATTTTAATATGGATCATGGCGAGCCTTGGTATTCTCTACCAGCAGATATTCCACGAGCGATACAAAAAGCTCGAAACTGTTTTTTATTTAGTCATGGGTGTTGGGCCCAGCATAGCAATTGTCGATATTGTAAGTATCACTGTTAATTTAATATTTTAAATAGTCAACAAAAAGTTTGTTGATTATTTTGAGTTGAAATTTGAAATTTTCTCACATAAATTCTCTTTCTAATTACAGAAGGAGTATAACGATATTCCGGAGCTCAAACTGGGGGGATTAATGTACATTCTAGGAATAATATTTTTTAAAGCGGATGGACGAATTCCTTGTGCTCATGCAATTTGGCACATTTTTGTCGTCTCAGGGGCTGCATTTCATTATTTTGCGATACTGACTCATCTTTATCCAATCGCTGATGAAGAAAAAGGCTCCAGCCCTTTAACGAATCCTATCTTGTCAAATTTTATAGAATCTCATTTAGAACTTTAAAATTCATAGGTGTTTTAGGTTTTCAATTGTAAAACAATTTTTAATCAATACCGATTGATATTTGATATTTTATATATTTCATAAGCATGATATTAAAACCCGAGAACAATCGCAGTAGAATTCTCGAAACTGCAAAAAAAAAAACGTCACTGCTAAATAAAGTGCCATCGAAAGAGTGACGAGTGAATAGGAAATTTTGTGCAAGTTGAATGTCTCAGAAAAGACAATCGAGGATTTACCTATTCTTCATTGTCATAATAGATTTTGACGAATTTATTGGTACCTGAAGAAACTGCGAAAAAATGTACTTGAAATTCTGAATGTTCAGATGAACGAAATATTTATTTGATTTCATTTTAAACTCAAATTTGTTCTAAAATATTGGTTTATTAGCAAAGAAACTAATGTAATTATAAAAAAGCTCATGATCGATCTTTTTATTTGTAATTGAAACAATATTTCAAGATAAATTTGAGCTAAGAAAAAAGTTTCGTTCATTTGAACGTTCAGAACTTCAGGCACATCAAAAATAGAAATAAAAATTTGCGTAGACCAATAAAAGTATTCTCAGTGTATCTTGATAACTATTTGTTATCATTTGTTTTCCAAAGCGAAAACGAAGGTATATATTAGTAATATATAATATAAAAAGTGTGGCAAGTGTTAGTCTCTAAATGAAGTTAGATTTTTAATAGATGGTCTTTTGACTCGAAGATAAAATCTTGGTGAAACCAAACGCTGAAAAAGTGGAACAACTATTGTATTTTGCAAATCGAGAATTTCTTCGTTTCTTGTCGGTGTTCTAGGCAATTAAAAATTTTAAAGAGACAAAAGTTTAGATGCAAAGAACGATAATAGTTGAACTATTATTCTAGAAAGAATTTATTTTATTCTTAAGTTATTATTGATCTCAAAATTGTTACTTGTTAAGTTTTTGAAAAATAATCCACAGAACTGTTTCCAACTACACTAAACATTCTCTGAGCTTTTAAATCAGTTGTTCTCTGACGTTTATGTAACGTCCTTACATTTTCCTGCTTGCGAGTGCCAAAATCAATAGATAATTCGTAGTGCCATCCTATCAATCTTTTATATATACAAAATATACATACTTGAAATAGAAGAACAAAGGGAAACAAAATAATCCTAAAGTACTCAAAAGTTCCTTCATTATGAAAAAAAAAAAATAGAAGAGAAGAGAACTGAGTCAGACGATAACTGAAGAAAATATAATCAAAGACTTGTATACAGGCCTAATAATAATCTCAAAATGCAAATATAGGTTCGAACTGCTTTTACATATATCTAATATCTAAGTGTTATTAAAAATCCTGAGTTAGATTATAATTTTTTTTTAGTTTAGTAGATGATTATGTACAAATTATTTTAGTGTGAATCGCCATCATTCGATTTATTGTATACCTACAAAAATGTATAATTTTTTTTATGTAAACTAAGGTTTTACTCAATTCACTAGAGACTAAAACTATTACCAGATATTGATAATGATAACAAATCTTGTTATCCCTGCCCTTCTCGAATAAAGAATATATACAAACAAAATAAATTTTGTCTTTATTTTAAATTAATTTTTTCAATTAATTATAAAATGCCCGAGGGATTGGCCACTTGATTTTTTCAGCGAAAACAATTTTAGAACATCTTTTAAAAAACAATTTTTTTTCTCAAACATTTCCTGCCATTTTCAGAAATAGAATTATTTTTTATCTTGCATTAAGAGTTTCGATTTTAATTTGTTTTTAATTTGAAAAAGTTGTATATTTTACTTAGAAAAATTTTATAATATCACGAAATGAGAATTTTAGAAAATTAAAATTTTCTAAAACTAAAATTTTAGAAAAATAAGAATTTTTTTATCTTCACCAACTTTGTAATGATTAACAATGATTAAGAATAACGAACAATAAACATTGTTTGTAATGATTGTAAATAATGTAATGATTGTAAGTAATGTAATGATTGTAATAATGATACTTGAAAATAAATTTGAACTTTGAATAATTACTTCTAATTTCTAATAATTTCTTCTAAATTCTAAACTAATATTTAACATGTGATACCAAATGAAAACAATTTTTTAATTTCTTAGCAATTTGCAAATATTTTTAAACGTTTTAAATTGAAATAAAAAAAAATTAGCAAACTACCTGTAGTACGTATAAATCATAAATTATTATTGTGAATGATTGGGGGCAATGACACTTCTCATATTGTAGGTACAATTTCCACGGCTATTGTGATTATTCAGTAACCATGGCAACTGATTCAAGTTCGAACATCAACAATGAACAGTTCTGTCAATTTGGTACTCGTGCACTTTAACGTTTCTGCAAAATCTACAATATTTATATCCATATAAACATGATTCCCTGAAAATTATTGTCTGTCATGCACTCTAAACAAAGACGAGGCTATCACGTTATGTCATATTTCCTTAAAACTTTTCTCCTCTCTTCGACACCTGATTGATATTCATAATCATTTCATAATTTATTCAATGTTCATTTTATAACCTATTAGAATCGTGAAAAAATTATTCAATGTGTCGAAACACTCAGGAGAAGTTGATAGTCTTATCAACAATTCTGAAATTAGGATTCAACAAAATTCTTAAACTTTAATAAATTTCCTTCTTGAAAAAATGGAAAGAATCACTAACGAAGGATCTGAAGGCTTCAGCTATGCGGGAATTTCCAGCAAACTACCACCTTGGCTATTGGAAATGTCAGAGTATGTAATTCTAAAATATTGTCTACAGTTATTAAATTTATTCTGATTAATTTTTTAATTTCTGATTATTGCTTTATATTTTAAAGCTTGTAAAATTGTTTCGAAAAATAAAATAATTTATGTTGACAGAACAGTGAAAAAATTACATTTGAATGATAGCAACAGAATCGAATCAACTGCAGATTCATTGATAAAGTCAGATGAATTGCATTCTCATCCTTACGATAAACACAAAAATGATATAGAGAAAAGAAACACTGAGTAAGTTTTTCATAAAACTCTAAAGTTCTCAAATTATTATTTAAAAGTAAATTTTTATTTTTTCCAAAGGGAAAAAAAGACTTTCTTTGCAACGCACAAACTGAAGGATTTAGATTGCAGTATAATTTTACAATCCACTGCCAAATCACTTCCAAATTCCCCAAGCCTGGATATCGGTCGTGGATCAAATGATTCGAATCGAACTTTTTTCACTCTACACGATATCTACCAAGCTGAACAAGAAAAAAACGTAATGAGTGGACTGGATAAATATCTGGACGATAAAGAAGCAAAATACACGTTTCCAGAATCTTCTTTCAGGAGATTAAATAAATTTGAGTACCAAACGAAAGAAAGTCGTGGCTACAAGTCTTTGGAATCAAAGCAAGATCATTATGCTTGGAATCGTTCACCTCCAAATTTTAGAAACGATTCTACAAAGTCGGAAATCGAACCATATTTACCAATAGGTTATTTATAATTATTATTTTTATATTCCGAAACCGCGCACTATTTCAAATACTCACTGAGGGGTTAATTACTAGGATTTTTGGTGTACACTAGATTGCAAGATTGCAAAAGATTGCATGATATTGCAAAAGATTCCATGGATTATAGGAAATTCATTATAGAAAATCATAATATAGAAGACAATTATAGGATAATCAGCTCCCACAAATCTTAACTTTCTCTCCTTGAATTGTTGAAATCCGTAGAAATCCCTTGAAATAAAATTTAATTTATTCCGTAAAGTACAAATCGTTTCAAATCCCTTGAATATAAATTGAAGTAAACTCTAGGAAAAACGTCAAAATCCCTAGAATTCTTTGAAATCCTTGGATATTTAATGAAATCCTTTAAATCTTGTGAAATTCCTTGAAATGCTTTAAAATCCCTTGAAATCTTTGGAATCACTAAGAATCCCTCGAAATTCAATTCGAAATTTATTTTCCAAAGTTCTCTAGAAATCCCTTCAAATCTTTGGAAATCTTACACAATTCTTTGAAATCCGTTGAAATCTTTGGAAAACGTAAAAATCCATTTAAAAAGTATAAATCATTTAAAAGTCCTTGAATATAATTTAAACTAATCTTATTAATTGAAGTTCTCTTTTTAAAAGAATACGTTTAAATCTCTAGAAATCTTTGAAATCCCTTGAAATCCTTAGAGATTTAATAAAATCCTTGAATCTCGCGAAATTCCTTGAAATACCTTCAAATCCCTTAAAATCTTTGGAATCGCTAGGAATCCCTTTACATTTCATTTAATTTATTTTCCAAAGTTCACTAGAAATCTCTGGAAATTTTTTGAAATCCTTGGAAATATTTTT
>JBAGKK010033184.1:0-29428 GCA_037177015.1 Euceroptres primus
ACGGTGATAGCCTGAACCCTAATTTTTTTAAAAATTTCTTCGGCATTGAAAAACGAAGAGAATGACACCTGGAACAGTAGGAAAAAAAAATTTTGATCAAAAAAATCTCGAAAACCTGACGTGATGCAGAGAAATGGAGGCCAGATTCGGATTCAGCACAAAAAACTACTCTAAAAATGACATATCTAATTCCATGAGCACATAGGTCACATTTTGTTGACCAGATGTTCTTTAAATGGTTGTCCAGCGTGAAACGTATTGTGCTTCTTCTTTGGTCCTATAGGTTTTCCCGGTCTAATAATCTCTTGCCTTCCAGGCCTTCTTCTTTCTTCTCGCTTATATAGGTCATGGTTATTAACGACTGCTTCTTCTCGTATGTTATGCTTAAATCCACGGAACTCTTCATCCCTGTCATAATCGTCGTTCTCTTGTTGACGAATTTGATTGTTGACTCTGCACTCTGTTGGTGTGAATTCTATTTCCACCCAACTTTTTTCTTCAGCAGGTTTGTTGCATTGTTTCTTTTCCAAACTTTCTGCAGAAATGAACTCTTCATATTTCTGTTTTGGCAGAAATGCATCTATAAGCTGAATGTCACTTGTTGTTTCGACCTTACTTACGTCAGTTAGCCAGACTGATTCATGAGAGTAACCTAAAAAAACACACTTACGTGCACGAACTTGTAATTTTCCTTTTCCGGATGATTTATCTAAGGCGAATCCTTTGCGTCCAAAGGTTTTGAAATAAGACAGATTGGGACCTACTCCAGACCATTTCTCAAACAGTGTACTCCCGTTCAGACTTCTAGAGGGACATCTGCTTCTTACATGGTTTGCTGTTGATACGGCTTCTGCCGAAAATGATGGTGACAAGTTTGTCGCCAGCCATCTCCACTAGTGTATGTTTCTTCCGTTCAGTCACACCATTTTGTTGCGGAGTATGTGTAACCGAGAATCTTCTTGTAATACCACATTTTTTAAGATATTGATTTAATTCGCGGTTTCGATACTCCGTGCCGGTATCAAATTACACGCATTTTATTTTTCTTCTGGTCTGATTTTCTACCATCGCTTGGCAGCTCTTGAAGGCTTCTAAAAGCTCATCTTTACTTTTAAGGAATTATACAACACACCATCGTGTGGCGTCATCAACGAATGGGGCGAAATATTTTGCTTTACCTATGGACTCCGTGCGCATTGGCCCGCACAAGTCCGTATGCACCAAGTCAAGCAACTCCGTTTCTCGTGGAGAACTTTTCGGAAAATTCTTTTGCGCAAGCTTCCCCATTAAACACGTTTGACATTTTCCGAATTTTTCGTTTTCACTTAATTTGATTACTTGAGATTTCATTGAATTCTTAACATCTTCTTCGTAAAGATATCCTAGCCTTCGGTGCCATAACTCCAATTTTCGAGAATTATCACTTTCAGATACAACACTCGCTATTTCCGACGTTTCGTGTAAGTAATATAACACGTCGATTCTATTCGCAAATAGTTTTTCTGATCTGTTCTCAACAGGAAGAACAGCTGAATTCTTTCTAAAAGTCACTTTATAACCGTTGTCGATGATTTTCCCCACAGAGATCAAATGGGTTCTCAAATCAGGGACGTAGAGAGTGTTCTCTAAGTTCAGCGATTTCATTTAATTACAGCCGGTAATCAAAATTTTCACGGATCCTTTATCGTCCACCTTAGTAGTTGCACTACTAGTCAAGTTTAGCTTGTCACTCTCACACTTTTCACTGCAAGCGAAATTTTCTTTTTTTGTGACACATATGCGAGGTGCAACCGCTATCAAGGCACCATTTCGTTTTGGTTTGGGTTTCTTCCGTTTTCAGCGTTGATTCCGAAGTTGTAGTTATGAGAAAACCCGGTTCTTCTACTTTGTTTGCCTTTTCTGACGACTTGTCGATTTTTCTTTCACAATCGACAGCCTTGGGTCCTACCTTTTTACACTTATGACACTTGAATTGAAAAGGCTTTCCTTCTTGTTTTCTGGCACTCAGTTTCTTACCCTTCACCCCAGGTTTCTTATAGTGACCGCCTTAGACGCCACTTGCCAACATGGCTTCCGATACATTTTTCCGCTGCGACGATTTTCTGGCGTCGCACAGTGTGAAAAAAGCACCTTTTTTGTACAAAAATCGCCCGTCAGTGCAATTCTTAACGGATTTTGAATTTTTTTTTTTAGAAATGACCATAAGGCTTCCAGGTATAACGAGTAACTGCGGATATTTTATTTCGACTAAACGGAAATTTGTTATTTAACAACAAGGCTACAACTTTTTGTTGCTAAACTTTTCCGTGACACCATTTCTTCTAAGACTTTCAAATTCAATAAAAAAGGTCATAAATCAATGTAATAACTAACTAAAAATATTTTTCAGTGGGTTAGAATAACAACAAAAATTGTTAATAATGTTATAAACAAATTATTAACAAAAGTCATTTTTTCGTGATTCGCAATGATTAGCTAATTTTAACCCATAGCTTTTGTATAAAGTATCACAGATAATGATGTGCGCTTACAATAAGTTAAGAGTAGCTGATGATTGTCAATTATTTAAACAATTTTTATAAACAAATTCACATTTTGACAAATTTTTGATGAAAAGGCTTGATTTTTTTTGCGAAATCAACTTAAAATGTTTTGCCAAAGACTTCTTGCTATCATATTTTTCGTAGTGATCAAAAAATGTTAATTGTTTAAACAATTTTTATAAACAAATGAACATTTTAACTATTTTTTCATGAATAGGATTGATTTTCTTGCGGAATCAACATGAAATGTCTTGCCAAAGTCAACTTTCTGTCATGTTTTTCATAGTGACCAAAAAGTGTTAATTATTTTAACAATTTTTATAAACAAATGCTCGTTTTTACCATTTTTTCATTAATATGTTTGATTTTTTTTCGTAATCAATGCGAAATGTCTTGCAAAAGACTCTGTGCTGTCATATTTTTAATAGTGACAGAAACTGGTAATTATTTAAACAATTTTTATGAACAAATGCACATTTTGACCATTTTTTCATGAGTAGTCATTATTTCGAAATGTCTTGCAAAAGAATCCTTGCTGTCATATTTTTTATAGTGACATGATATGCACCACGGAAAGGTTGCTCAATCGAACTTTGTATATCATGCGGCCCTGAAAAGGGACATTTTTAGGTAGGCATTCGTGCTTCAGTAAGTAAGAATCGAGCTCACTCCTTGGAGATTGCCATGCCCTCAGCTATTTTTGACAGAAATTTCATCTTCCTAAATTCTACTTTTCTATAACTGCTTATCGAATGGTCCGAATGGAGCAGAAGATGGTGAAGAACATCTAGGTTCATCAATTGTCTGTCAGACATTCTGCTGTTATTAGCTCTAACTTTTCTAAAGATCTTATTATTTACCTCTTGCGACTCTTCTGAATAACAATTAATTGGTAGCTCAAAAGATTGAATTATATCACTTCCGTGAATAAGCAGCTTATGTACTGATGGTGGCATTTTATACCAAGGATAAAGATTTATGCAAAGCTCAGCGGTTTCCAAACAGTAAGTTTTGAATTTCGCACAATTAATTATCCTTCCGCACGTTATAACTTGTAATATATCGTGGAATCTGATGATCAAATCTTGATACAAACGGGTTATTTTAGCCATCGATTTAGCATTTCCCAAAAAGGAACGGGCTACATTTCCGGTATCTGTTGTTCCATAACCCTGCTTCGCCACATTAACTGCTAAGCCCAAATTGGATCTTAATTGTATCTGAATACGTTCCTTTCTGGATTTTTGCATTTCCATTTCTTCCTTTTTTCTTGCGGAAAACTTTTTGAAATCCATATTGTAGGATACATATAACAAATATTCCAGAACACGAATTCAGGCATGCAACGTCGAGAGACCAAAATAGTGTGCCTCATTGCATGGAATTTTAGCTACATATGGTAAGTTGTTAACATGTTTTGATCCAACTCCACAAATATTGCAGAGAAAAGATGCTTTCTGTCCAGTAAGAATATTACACACCTTTCCATCAATCATCGTACACTTCCAGTTAAAGCTGATATCAAAACTCATTCCACTGACATCAATGGAATAGGTACAAACTTTTTCCATCAGCTTTATGTGATAGCTGTACTCTTTCTTTACAAGAGAATCAGTTTTTTTAAGGAAATTAAATTTAATTGTCTTACAGAAATTGATAGATGAAGGTGTTTTGTTTGTCCAAATAATATCGCCATCTCCTGGTAATTGAAGAGGGACGAAGGAAATCAAAAAGAAAGATTTATCCGTGAAAAGACTCATGTTTTCTTCACTCTCGGAATCACTGTTATCAGATTCATCTTTCGCATCCATATCATCACTCTTCTGCGACCACTTTTGCCCCACTTCTCAAAGAGCACTAGTTTTTTATCAAAAAGATTAGCGAGATCATCTTTTTCCTTTCGTAACAAGATTCGCTTAACTTTATGACCCAATAAACTTATGAAATGGACATTTGCTCCTAAATTCAATGCTTCTGTATGCTCACCGTTTCCTGGATAACATGCTTTTTTCGCTTCGAAGATCTTCCAATACGGAGGATATGATTCAATGCCACTTATTTCTTGATTTTACGTTGTCAGGTTTGCGTATTTTCTTTTCGACAGACCTAAATCCACGTACATCGTCAAGATTCTCTGCAATTTACTGTCTTCAGGATCCTTCTTACGAAGCTGCTGCATCCCAGAGTCGCTATTGGACTCACTTTCGATAGGTGGGCAAGAAAAAGGTTCCTTGAACTCTGCTTCTAAGAATTCAGCATGATTTTGAAAAAAAATTCTTTCTCCCTACAGACACTTTTCCATTTTCTATTATACAAAGGCATAAAAGAGTCAACCAATTTTGTTCTTATAATGATTAACTGACTTTCATCAAAGAAGATTTAGCCTCAATATTATCCAAAATCAATTCTACTTTGTTACATTTTGATTGTGGATCACTATTCCAAATGATGTCACATAAGTGCTGATTTTTTATTCTGTATTCTGTGTTAAAAAATACTTCGAAGATTTTCCTCAATATCTCCATAGAAACAGGCAGTCTAGTTATGAACGTCTTCCTTGAAACAAAATAAAACAAATGAAGGAAACGAAATGAGGAACGACTTGAAGTTCCAGCAGCACGTAAAGTCGTTATTGATTTGTTTTTCTGCATTTGTTTTATTTTGTTTCATGGAAGACGTTCATAAATAGACTGCGTGATTCTACGGAGATATTGAGGGAAACCTTCGAAGTATTTTTTAACATGGAATACAGAATAAAAAATCAACACTTATGTTACATCATTTGGAATAGTGATCCACAATCAAAATATAACAAAGTAGATTTGATTTTTGATAATATTAAGTCTACGTCTTCTTTTGGTGAATGTCAGTTAATGGTTATAAGAACAAAATTGGTAGACTCTTTTATGCCTCTGTATAATAGAAAATGAAAAAGTGTCTGTAGGAAGAAAGCATTTTTTGTTCAAAATCATGCTAAATTCTTAGAAGCAGAGTTCAAGGTACCTTTTTCTTGTCCACCTATCCAAATAAAAGGTTTGACTAATGTTCTAAAGAGAGGAAGACCACGATTATCATTTGAAGATGGATCCAAAAAGACGAAGAAAAGGCGCGTCCAAGAACTTACTTCAAATTATAGCAAGGAAGAATTATCCAAAGCACTTTCATTGATCGAAAATGAGGAATAAATACGAAAAGCTAACAATGTACAATCAAGAAATAAGTGGCAATGATTCATATCCTCCGTATTTGAAGATCTTCGAAGCGAAAAAAGCATGATATCCATGAAACAATGAGCATATAGAAACATAGAATTTAGGAGCAAGTGTCTATTTCATAAGTTTATTGGGTCATAATGTTAAGCGAATTTTGTTACAAATGGAAAAAGATTATCTCGCTAATCTTTTCGGTAAAAAAACTAGTGCTCTTGGAAAGTGGGGTGTGGATGGTGCTTGTGCGCATCAGATCACACGGCAAAAGTAGTCGAAGAAGAGTGATGCTATGGTTGCGAACGATGAATCTGATAACAGTGAATCTGAGAGTGAAGGAAACATGAGCTATGGCAAGAGTCTTTTCACGAATAAATCTTTTTTTTTTTATTTTCTTCGCCCCTCTTGAATTAAAAGTAGATGGCGATATTATTTGGACAAACAAAACACATTTATCTGTCAATTTCTGTAGGACAATTAAATTTAACTTCCTTAAAGAAATTGATTCTCTTGTAAAGAAAGAGTACAACTATCACATAAAGCTGCTGGAAAAAGTCCATACCTATTTTATTGATGTCAGCGGAATGAGTTTTCATATCAGCTTTAACTTGAAGTATACGATGATTGATGGAAAGGTGTGTATTATTCTTACTGGACAGAAAGCATCTTCTCGCTGCAAGATTTGTGGAGTTGGATCAAAACATGTTAACAACTTACCATATGTAGCTAAAATTCCATGCAATGAGGCACACTATTTTGGTCTATCGACGTTGCATGCCTGGATTCGTGTTCTGGAATATTTGTTACATATATCCTACAATATGGATTTCAAAAAGTTTTCCGCAAGAAAAAAGGAAGAAAAGGAAATACAAAAATCAAGAAAGGAACGTATTCAGATACAATTAAGATCCAAACTGGGTTTAGCAGTTCATGTGGTGAAGTAGGGTTATGGAACAATAAATACCGGAAATGTTGCCTGTTCCTTTTTGCGAAAAGCTAAATCGATTGCTAAAATAACCCGTTTTGATTAAGATCTGATCATCAGATTCCACGATATATTACAAGTTATAACGTGCCGAAGGATAGTTAATTGTGCGAAATTCAAAACTTACTGTTTGGAAACCACTGAGCTTTGCATAAATCTTTATCCTTGGTATAAAATGCCACCATCAGTACATAAGTTGCTTATTCACGGAAGTGATATAATTGAATCTTTTGAGCTACCAATTGGTTGGTATTCAGAAGAGTCGCAAGAGGTAAATAATAAGATCTTTAGAAAAGTTAGAGCTAATAACAGCAGAATGTCTGACAGACAATTGACGAACCTAGATGTTCTTCATCATCTTCTGCTCCATTCGCATCCTTCGATAAGCAGTTATAGAAAAGTAGAATCTAGGAAGATGAAACCTCTGTCAAAAATAGCTGAGAGTATGATAATCTCCAAGGAGTGTACTCGATTCTTACTTACTGAAGCATGAATGCCTACCTAAAAATGTCCCTTTTCAGGGCCACATGATATGCAAAGTCCAATTGAGCAACCTCCCCGTGGTGCATATTAGGTCACGATAAAAAATATGACAGCAAGGATTCTTTTGCAAGACATGTCGAATTGATTCTTAAAAAAAATCAAGCCTATTCATGAAAAAATGGTCAAAATGTGCATTTGTTCATAAAAATTGTTTAAATAATTACTAGTTTCTGTCACTATTGAAAATATGACAGCAAAGAGTCTTTTGCAAGACATTTGGCATTTATTCCGAAAAAAATCAAACCTATTCATGAAAAATTGGTCAAAATGTACATTTGTTTATAAAAATTGTTTAAACAATTATCAGTTTCTGTCACTATTAGAAATATGATAGTAAAGAGTCTTTTGCAAGACTTCCGACACGATTTTCACGGGCTATTTTACTTTCGATGTCAAACGCAATCTTCTGGGCCCATAATTCGGTTGCTACTAACTATATTTATTAAGCGATATAAACGGCTCGGTGATTATCAAGGGACTAAAGACAAAGCGGGCCCAGTGCGGCCAGTGGCAACTCGTCTTGCGCATACATGACACATAATGGACAGGGGCGTAGTTTGCAATATATTCAACAAATTTACCTTTCAAATTTATTTTTAAAAGCACGTTGAAAATTCTTTTTTCATTAATTTTTCATCGTCATTTAAGAATGTTCATCCTTTATGGTAAAAAAAAATTATATGCATACATATATCAGTTACATAATTCATATTATTCCGACTGAAAGTGGTTCATACGGTCCTGGCTGTTTGTGTTCAGAGACGCTGAAGGACAGCCTCGATTTAAGCAAGGCAATGCCCGAAACCCGGCTTAAATCGGGAGTCGAGTGTACATATTTGTTAGAAAATAATAGTATGTAGCTTCCGCTGTCCATTTAATTTGAGACTTCGAGATTTAACGGTCCTCCATTGGTTTTCGTAGTTCTCGTAGTCGTGATTGTATAGTGTTGTAAAGTTAAAATAAAGCATAACAATAGTTGTGAGGCGACAATCGAGCCGACAGGGAGAGGGTAAGGTCCCATATCAAATCGTTTTGGTGTGGTAAAAATCGTTTTGACCTAAGTTTCGTTAAATAAAATCTTATAATCGGAACCATTGTGTGTTGCTAAAAATTGCAACGTCACAATACTTTAAATTTGCATTAGGTAATTTTAATCTACTTTATAAACTGAACATTTGCCATGTTAGCTCTATTAAAAATTTGATTATTTGCAGAGTACTGTAAAAGTCGAACAATGCGTCTCTGAATTGCGTTCGCTGATGATTGCTTTACCTTTACAAGGCGAGCATTTTTGTACTCTCGCTTTGAACGTCTTACACAATTATCGAGAAACTTGTCAAGCCGCCTACCGAGGTATCGTCCAACCCGATAGTGAAGACAAAAGAATTTGCTCCGCAGCTTGGCTCAAGGACGATGATATTAGCAGATTTATAAAGTATGTATACCACCGACCATGGTCAATGGGGGATAGTGTGATATTGAAGAAAGAGAAAACGGAACGTTTTAGCGTTCACTAGGTGGCAAACGGCAATTTTACTTCAGACCAATTTTCCTTTATTCAAAAGTACTTATTCTAAAGGGAGTTCCTATATAGAAAATGTAAAATACTTGAAATGAAACTTAAAGAGCGTTAAATTTCAAGTAAAATATGACATATCTCAACTGGTTTGCAACAAAATTACTTCCACTAGCATTAGACAACTGTAACTGTATACCACTGGGCAGAAATATACAAAAAATAGAATCTATTTCAAGTCAGGTAGGCTGACTGACTTCAGGTTGCAGAATTGGTCATATAACAAGACACGTATTTTCAATACGAATTTCAGATGCTGAATATTAAAAAACCGATTGAATTTTTGTTTAAATACGGCATTTTTTTCGTAATAAGGTAATCAGTTTTTATTTTTTATTTTTCTATGGGTTTCTGTTTTGGTCAGCAATTTTGAAAAAAGTTTAAAATTATCAAAAGTGTAACAATTTCTCAAGAATATCTAAGTTGCACAAGGGTGTTTCCATTTTAACAAAATTTCGCCAAACTTTAATGTTAGGTGAGGGAAGTTTCTGGGTCAGATGGTTTTGAAAATTTTTTTAAATTGTGTTAGTTACCGAGCTTTAAATTTTGATGCTCATCATTTTTCGAAAGGCGTTAAATTCTCCGAAACCGTTAAATTGATTTGATTCATTTTTTCAGGGATGACATACCGTTTATAAATGTTTGAAAAAAATAAAAATATGAAAAAAACTCAACAAAATTGTTGCATTGATTTAAAAAAAATAAATTAATGGAGGATCTCAAACATTCTAAAATAAAAATTTTTAGTGTTACCGCGTGGGCTTTACAGACTGTGTACTGCTGGCATGTAGGCCATATCTTTAAAACCATTGATTAGATTTAAATGATTTTTATAAGCATAATATTCTGGTCTATAAAAATTATTATATTATGCCTATAAGTGATTTCAATTTATTTCAATCTAATATTTCAAAGGTACCGTAGAGTGGGGCTATTAGGTATCATTTTTACGTACTTTTTAAAAGGTTTTTTTAACTTTACACTCAAGAAAAAATTTTTTCAGCTTTTTCATTTTTATAAACAGCGGACTCAATTCTGAAGAGAAATCAAGCATTTTAATATTTTAAAATCATTTTATACTTATTAATTATTATTTTAAAAAAGTTGTACCTTTTTGTACCGCTGATTTTCTAAATAGGTACAACTTTTGTTTTCTAAAAATGTTTTAAATTAATAAAACAATTTTTTAATAATTAATTTATATTTATAATTATTATTTAACTATTAGAGAATACTTCCTTATATTAAAGTATGATGAAAAACACGGGCAATTGAGAGTTTTTTATTACCTTTAAAACTTTTTAACTGATACAAAGTTTGGAGGTCTAACCAATTTTTTAAAATACATCCACAAGTAGAAATTCTTCTGAATCTTATATGCCAGGAGGTTATTATTTTTATTCTCATTATCATATTAAAAAACATACTTAAAGTGACTACTTCTATGGGGTTTTAGGTCCGTGATCTATAGCAATGAAAGCTCTTTTCAAGCGCTATAAGATAGTATCTATAATTGAATTGTCCGCTGTTGAGAATATGGTATAAAATAGGTTTAAAAAATTGTTCATATAAAAAAAGTTCAAATTTCCTACCAAAACTTTTGCGCGACAGAACGATTTTATAAAATTTACATTATACAGAAAAATTATATAAGGATGTTAATTCTTCATTTGATATAGGGAGTAGAAAATGGTCAAAGGTGGCTGCACTGTAAGAAATCGAAGTTAAAATCAACTCGAAATCCGAGTCTATAAAAGTATCAGAGTTAAAATGGCTCCATCTGATGAAAAAAGTAAAGACTAAACTATTCACGTCAAAACATAAGCAAACTTTTTCACTTTAAAAGTTGAACATTTCACATAAATTCTTTTCCCTGCATTTTTTATTAACCAAATGAGCGAAACTGACCAAAACCAGACGTTTGGCACTTTTACGCATCACCTAACCAGCAACGCAGATCAGGGCCCCCAAGCTGCAATGCGCTGGGTGGGTATGAAGTGTAACTGTGTGAACTCTCACACATGCCTAAATTTGCATATGAACACAGCAACTGAGGCGCAGTGGGGAGTAGGCAACAGAAACACTTTATACCCACCCAATGCACATGCAGCTTGGTGGCCCTGACGCAGATGCAACGCAACTGGCATTCGTGTCGATGTCGACTCTAGTCAGGATTATTGTTTTTACTCAAATTTTAACTTAAAAAATTTTTCATACTCAACTCCACAACTCAGTTACTCCAAAAAATTGTTACAATGTGTTAAAAATTTGTCGATTTTTGGTCTACGGTACGGAATGATTTTCTCCTAGATTTTCCCATAATTTTTGATGCGCTGAATCCGAAATTAACGGTTTTAAGACCATAAAACATCCGGAAAGTCTTTAAAATTGAAGGTGAAGGTGTAAATTCACAATTCTGCAATTGGTGAAATTCTCAAGATTTCTAAACGCGGTTCCGCGATTATTTTTTGGAAAGGTATTGAAAATCAATTCTATCGTACAGTTTTTGATCTTCTGAATTCAATACCAGTTTCAATTGCATAAGTCGGCTAAATGAAAAAACATGAATATAAAGTTTCCAAACCAACATTTTTTATCCAAAATAAACCTTTTTAATTGTGTTTTAGCATTCCCACTTATTGTAGGATGTAAAAGATTGACATTCTTGTAGATTTTTCCGCTGAATTCGATAGTGCTACTTTTAATCTCATTTAATCGCGAAAAAGTCGAGAAAAATATATTCAGTATTAAAAAGTCGTAGCACATGTTTTCAGGATTATAAAGACATATTGACTTTTTAATACTGAAAAGTGAAAACTATCGCTCGCTACATCTTTCTAATGCAGAAAACAGTTGCAACGTCTCTTTGACTTTTTGTCACTCGAGTCACGACTTTTCTCTTTTCAAAACTCGTTGGTACATTTATTCTTTATACGTACTTAATAATCGAATAGTCTTGCTTACACCTTTAAATTGTGAAAACTTTGTAACTACAAATATTATATTAAATCACATTAAAGTCATTTTTCTCTATTTTCTGGGCGTTAAATGAAATCAAAAGTGGTACAATTCAATTTAGCGTATTAAAATATAGTTGGTTTGGAGACATAAATACCTTTCCAAGAGATAATTGCGAAAGCGCGCTTTGAAATCTTGAGAATTTCACTACTTGCAGAATTGTTGATTTACACTTCACCTTCAATTTTAAAGACTTTCCCGATTTTTTATGGTCTTATAACCGTTATTTCCAAAATCAGCGGATCTAAAATTATGGGAAAATCTAGTCTGATGTTGCTACTTTTTACTCAGAGAATAAAATAATAATACACCCCTTCGTCACTCTGTTCTCAATCAAAAGGCGCGAGGCCTTTTGGGGTCAATTCGCAACTAAACTTTAAAAATTATCTCTGCAAATATTTCTCAAAAATACTCAACCAAAATTATGCCATACAAATCTTTAACTCAAAATAGAATCTCAACAAATCAAAAAGAAAGAGAAACACAGTATACCAAAAATCGGTTTAGCTCAGAAGCGAGGGTTCGTACGAAGAATGTTTCTTATATTCTTATATAAAATCAGTTGACAATTTATTTAATAAATATTAACGATTAGTTTAACAATGTTTTAATTCTTCTTGATGACAATTTTCAATAATTAATCGAAATCGAATCACAAAACCCGTGTGGAAAAATGCAGTTGGCCCCCGTGAGATGCCCACGAGGATTGCCCTCTTACCACGTGGGGGCTTCATGACAATCCAGCCATTGCCCCACATGGAATTGAAATGCTAATCCGTAAGGATTCCACGGGGATTTCCCTCGTAGTTGCCCTTGTGGGACCATCATAGGGACCTTCGTGGTTGCCCTCATGGCAAAAAATTAATTTTAATAATTAACAATTTACCTTTTGAATATATTTCAATAAATATATCTTTTTAATGAATAAAAATAAGAAAAAAATATTTAAAAAATATAAAATTAAGAAAAAAATTGGGACCCCCAGCGGGACTTGAACTGCAGACCGACAGCGTAGCAGAGTTGAACTTTTCCATGGGACCATATCTCCTAGATGTTAAAATTTGTAATCAGAAGGCACACACTCTGTGCGCACTTTATCCCTATTTTGTAAAATTAATTTTCTTCTTAATGACTGCATATTTGGATGACATATTGTTACTGCACTACTCAGTGGACTATGTACTATAATAAGGACATCCATTAATTCATTATTGCCAGAAATTTTTAACATTTAACCGTGAGGGCTGCCAAGCTGTGGCCACTGCGGGGGCCTTCATGGATTACCAAAAATTTCTAAGTACAACTTCTAAAACATTGTTATAAAATTTTTTTCAAAAACGCATTTTTGGTGAATTTGAACTATTTTAGCTTAAAACTTTTGAGGGTAAAAAAGTGTTAACATTTTCGACTTAGAAATTTTATTCGTTGAACCGTGAGGGCTGCCAAGCTGCAGCCACTGCGAGGGCCCTCGTGGATTATCTAAAATTTCGAAGTTGAACTGCCAAATCATTGTCATCAAATTTTTGTCGAAAACGTATTTTTTGTGAAAAATTCGGAGGTTAAAAAAATATTAACTTTTATGACTTAGAAATTTTAATCTTTTAGCGTGAGGGTAAACAAGCAGGGCTTTTTCCACACGGGAATAATCAAAATTGACTCAAAAGTAATTTACTTCGCTCAATATTCTATAAAAACTAGTCAAAATAAGGCTCAACAAAATTTTAAAGCGTAAACTAATCAAAGTTGTTTATGCTTTCCGACCGTTGCTGCAGGGTTCAATTTAACCAGTGCTGCCAGGTAGCAAAAAAATAAATCTTCAGCTCTCCCAGATGTTTCCTCAGAAAATCTTCAGACCAATTCAAGAGGTTCTTTAAATTTCTTCAGAATTTCTTCAGATTTCAAAAGTCAATTTTTAAAATAATTAATGATACTATTATGAACTGTTCATTTTGTAATAGCTATTTGAGTTGTAGTATCACATTAATCATCTAAATTTTCATGAATGTAACTACGAAATATGAATTGAAAATGATTGTGCACTATATGACACATGCGCGCAAAGCTCTCGAAACATGTACATACCTACCTTACGCGCAGTTCGGCTATGCAAATACATAATTGGTTAAAATACCTAGAAATGTCAAATACACAAGAATATGTGCGGAAACTTTAAAATATAAGTACACATATTCTCAAATAGCAAAATATACCAATTTTATTTTTTAAATCGTGCCGTAAAAGATATTTAACAATAAAAATTATTTTTCAAATCACTTTTTCACACAAAAAGTAACGAAGTACTAAAAAAAGCCTGTATAGCGGGCTATTTTAAAAAATAATTATGTCAATATAGATTTCAATAAACAAAATATTATATATTTTCTACGATTTCTGTGGATATTATTCTTTTAATAAAAGGCCGATAAATTTGGTTAGTTTTCTTTATTTTTAAAGAATGAAATGAACACAAACGCAAAACTCTAGTATTATACATACAAGCACTGATATATATATATATATGTGTGTGTGTTTATACATCGCAGGCATTCTTCCTAAGACCATTCCTTATATGTAATGTTAGTATCTATCTACGCCTCTGGTATAAAAAAAAGAACATAAAATGCATAAATTACTAAGAAATAATAATTACATTGCTAAGGTGCTACTTATACCGACATTGATACGCCTATTTTTAAACATTACATACGCACTGAAAATAAATGCTCGCAAAATATGAGGATTACTAAACAAATTTTTATTCAATTTACATACTTATTTTACTATTTTGCCAGTTAGGTTAACCAAACTTGCCTAACAACCCTTGTATCTCACTGCCTTGTTTTCCGATGTGTATTTCTAAAATTATACTTAATACCAATTTCCAGTACTTTTCACCTTTGGTATTTGCGAAGCTCATACATTATCACGTTATTTTATAAATAATTTTTGGTGCTACTTGTAACGGTTTCCTTTTAGCCAGGGATAATCTCTAAATTTTTAAATGCCCAATTTCAAAACAAAGTTACTCAAATCAACAATTAGAGTTATTTTAATTCAGATTTCAATTCATTCAGAAAATATTATTTATTTGTAAATTAAAAAGCTGTAGCTTCAAGTGCGATTTGTTGGAAATTCATGAAACAAATATTTGCTCTTTAAGCCAATTTAATATTTCCTTATCACGTCTTGGTCTTCTTGGCGTTATTTTCTCCCGCCGAATAGTTTTTCTCCCGCCTGTTGGGTTTTTATTTTTGGCTAGAATATTCTCGAACTCTCGCGATTCTCAGTACCGTATCCTCTATTTCTTTTCCCCTTATGTTTATTTTGTTTAAAGTATTCTTTCTATTGCTTTTTCTTTTATTCTTGTAATAATTGATATTTAATTATTTAGCGTCATTTGGACCGTCTCATACTTATACAAATAATTAAACATGTATGTTTGAACATCATTTATAGCAAACTTTTATAAGTTATGTAGTTTTAATACTATTTTTTCTCCTTGGTATTGGAGTCATTATTACTTAAAGAACGTTTAAAGTTTATTCGGTATATTGCCTTCGTAATATTTTAAAGATTATATCTACTTTAAGAGTATGAAATACTTTAAGTAAAAAATTTAAAAAATATTTACACCGATAGTGGAATATGCTATTAGATAAATACTAATCTTGATAAATGTTATTTTTGAGCTTTTGAACCATTTTCTTTGGTATAGCATACTCATAGCTTAGAGCAGTCTTAAAAAGTCTTTTCGCGTGTAATATATAGTTCATAGAATCTGTTTCTAAAGCATTTCGGAGCTTTGTTTTATTGAGGTTAATTTGAGAAAAAAATCTCTTGACAGCCGCACAGCTGTCAGGAAGTGTCGCGATTAATTTTGTCAGCTCAAATACTGATCGGTATTGTAAAGAACCGTCACCATTTAAGGGTCTCCTTCAACATGGGTGGTTGACTCACTCTCATATTACAGCTACAAATATGAATTGTTTGGTCTATTTTTTTTACCACATAATCTAAAGGTGTTTCCTGATAAAGAGAATATGGGAGTGAGTCAACCCCTCATGTTGAGGGAGGTTTTTAAAATCTTTGCAACTCCAATCCAAAAGACAAAGTAATCGTACGAGTCTTGCCTATCAACGTATAAGTCATTTCTTAATAAACGCCATTCTCTATCTAGGAATTCAACGTGCAACAATTATCAAGAAAACAAAGCAGCGAGAAAAGCAACTGACGATGGAAGGTTAGGCTTGAAATCCCTACAAAAAACGTCGGATTGAAAAGTATTCAAATGTATTTATATTTTAATGCGATTTAATCCCGCTTTCTGCAGCATTCGCATTATTTCTTATTTAATTCGTATTACTTATAGACAGTTCGAAAACATTTGAATGTGACGCTTTCGCATTAAAAAATATTTTTATATTAAAAAGATTCAAAGGTATTTAATCGCATTCGAACTAATGCGAACTCTCGCATTAAAAAGTATTCATTTCACTCATAATTCTTTTCGCATTCAAATGCATACAAGGCTTAGACGTGCTAATCGCAAACCTCGCATTCAAAAGTATTGGTTGGAGTCCCAATGCGAGCTTGTCAAAAAGCGAAATTCCAGACAACATCTTCTGAATGCGAAGCAATCCTTTTTAATTTGAAGTTTTTTGCAGGGATACTCCGGATCAACTATATTCATTTGTGCAAGCATTTTCTGATAAAGAGGGTTAAACGGAAATTACAAATAGATTTCATGCGCTGCTTCAACATAAAAATCTAGACACTTGAGTCTAAACTGATTCAATTCATTTGCCTCAAGATTTTCCATTTGACGAAGCGAAATTGCTACACCCGGACCCTAATAGATGTCTTCTAAATTGACGAAATTGTGCGGATTTCTGTACTGAATCTGATCGACACCCTGAGTATTCATAATCTCTCGTTTTATGTAACAATCTAGAATTGTTCGTTATGTTTGAGAGATTTTCCGGTATACGACATGAATCTTGGAGGTTTCAGACTGAAATTCCGTGTTTAAATCTGTGAACATCGGAAGAACGTGACATCGAAAATTTACGTAAGAAGAAGATGAATTCTAGTGGCAGTACTTTGGTCTTCATTTTTCAGATTTAAGTGTTCTCCATTAAAGTAAAGTTTAAGCGCAGGGTACTGTTCTCTTACGCGTAGAACCGCTGGTAACAAAAACAGCCATCTCGTTTGACATGGATGAAACAACTTATGGGGCTTCAGATTCAAAAAAGTTTGAAATTCTTTAAATTCACAAAGTCGTTTGAAACTATGATGCATGCAGGAGTACACGAGTCTAATAAATAACAGAAGCATCGTCTGCAGCAAAGCCTCTACAATTCGTTTTGTATGGAATTTGATTTTCTTCAAAGTACTATAAAATTGTACATATGATCTGTATCAGCCTTTGCAAACTCTTGGCTGCAAAGAAATTCGTCTTGAACACTATCTCCATTGAACATTCTTGTAACAATAGCTAAACTTTTCACAAAGCTTTTATCAGTTTATTCGTCAATCATCATGGAAAATTTATTTTCTCTCAACGTATCTATCAAGCATTCGAAACTGTACCGACCAGACACATTCATAATTGCCCTGCATTTTGTTCTAACACAACTCATTTTGTTTACTTTATCTGACAAGGGGAACGTCAGAGGTGGTGTTTTTTGTTTTGATTCATACTTTTTGTAAAGAAAGGTCATGGCCTTAAAGTAAAGTTGTGAAATTCCTAGAAACCAATAGTTGGCCAGTTTTGAGAAAAACGGCTTTAAAAAAATTGACGCTAGTCTTATGGACTTGAAAAAGCCGTCTTCCAAGTGGCTGAGTAATTTAGCGGTTGATCGCCCGATTTGCGCGCAGAAATTGCGGGATCCATTCTCGTCGTCTGAATTTTTTTTATTTTTATTTTTTTGCCTTATAATTATTTAAATGTTTATACATTTAATTCCCCCGTAAATTTTTTGTAAATTATACGATATTAAACATTAATTATGCTTTTTTTCCAATGATAAACTCACATTTTCGAAGTTTTTTTTTGCATAAAAATGTAATTTTTATAAATGTTATAAATTCAATCATTTATTTAAAATTGATGCGCACATTATAAAATAAGAATATATATCATATAATTATATTTTAAATGAGATACGAAATTTTGATCATGTAGATAAATATTTTAAAATTACAATATAAACGAAAATTTTTATTTTTGATAGTTTTATTTCGAATAAAATATCACGAGTCATTATAACAAATAATTTCATATTCCATTAAAAATATAATGATTTGATATGTATTCTTATTTTATAATGTGTGCATCAATTTTAAATAAATGATTAAATTTATAAAATTTATAAAAATTACATTTGTATGCAAAAAAAATCCGAAAATGTGAGTTTATCATTGGAAAAAAGCATATTAATTATTTATTATCGTATAATTAACAACAAATTTACGAGAGGATTGAATATATAAACATTTAAATAATTATAAAGCAAAAAAAATATTAAAAAATCCAGATGAGAATTGATCCCGCAATCTCTGCGCGCAAATCGGGCGCTCAACCGCTAAGCTACTCAGTCGCTTGGGAGACGGCTTTTTCAAGTGCATAAGACAAGCGTCAATTTTTTTAAAGCCGTTTTTCTCAAAACTGGCCAAATATTGGGTTCTAGGAATTTCACAACTTTACATTAAGGCTATGACCTTTCTTTACAAAAAGTATGAATCAAAACAAAAAACACCACCTCTGACGTTCCCAATGTGAATCCAAGTATGTGCTTTGAAATAATTTAGTCAGATCACCGGATATGTTAAAAGCTAAATTATGCTCCGCAATAAAACTTGCAATTTTAATCTCGTTTCTTTTACATTTATCTTCTAAGTTAACCTTTGCACTATAATCGGCACCTAATAAAGAAATTTGCTTGTGTCCATATACCTCGGCATTTTTGGCATGTTTTTTATTTTATTTTAAATGACGCTCTACTCCGTTTTACCCGCTTTATAGTCATTTTTACAAAAATCGCAATAGAAAAATTCAACGCCTCGGTTACTTCTCTGAATCCATTTAAGAAAACCCGGCATTTTCTCCCAAACTGATTAGTACTTGTGATCGTAGTTTTTCATTCTCCTGCTTCCTGATTTCTTTTGAGATCCAGCTTGTACATTTTTATCTTTATTTTCGTCTCCACCAGCTTGATGGTCTTCTGTTTTTGAAATTGGGTCAATTACATCTTGATAATAATCGTCCTATAAGGCTGAATGCCTATTGCCCTCCAATTTCAGTTCATCATTTTGTTCACTAAATGAATTGCGAATGTGATATGTAGGTCGAGCATGTTCAACTGATAATGCTATAAAAATTAATGAATATATTCGTTTAATATTTTATTCGAGTGCAATGTTGGACCGGTATGCTTTTTTGAATACTTTATAAATTAAAAAAAATTAATTCAAATTTCTCAAATCGTTTTCAAAACTGATTTATAGTCAGGAAAATAAATTTGGATAATTTTACAAACGCACTTAAAAATTTGTATCAATTAAAAAAATTTTGAAATTATATTACAAAACAGTGCTGCTTTATCGGCTATATTGAAAACATAACCAAGGTTAATTTGTTTTACAGGTTTTATATAAAAAATATGCTGCTTTATCGATTATATAAAAAAAATATAACTCATAAATTCAAGTACTACATGACTACGTTTCAAACTAATTTGTTTTTAAAAAGAGGAAAGCATTACGAACGTTGTCAGATACACGCAAACTTGAGAAATTATTTTTTGGCCACAAGAATGAACTTGCGGTTGTAGTAAAAACAATAATAATGACAAATGTCAAAATTCTACTACAAATCATTGATGAGAAGAACGAAATACCGGAATCGACTTGACGAATTTCAACCGTATAAACTTATAAAAGGCGAAGACATCTGAAGAGATTAATTATTACTTGACTCAACTCAAGTGATCACCAGATACCATCACAATGCATAAAGGACATGTATTCTTAGAACATGAATTTTATTGCGTTTCATTCAATCACAAGCAAGCAGTAAAAAAAATGGCAGTTTTTTCCTGCCTAGTTCTACGTTCAGCGTTTTATCATTAGGCATCTCAGCCAATTGCTTTTTATAAAAGCAAATTAAAATAAAAGGATTAATTTGAAAAATCCTCAGATTTTGAACAAATTTCCTCAGATTGTTCAGATATCGCAGACACGCAGATATTTCCTCAGATCTGAAGAATGCCCCGGACCTGGCAGCACTGAATTTAACTTAAATCTCAACTAAAAAAAAACGGTAAATTTCAACAAATTTTTGGGGAATAATCTCAAGGAATCTCAATTATAATCAGGGAATGTAAAAATCTCGACTAACAATTTTCAAGGGGAGGGGATCAAAATATACTCAAAACTATAAAATTTCAAGAAAAAGAACCCAATCATGAGAAAAACTCAGTTACGAACACGTGTCGCCAAAATCTCTCGAATTACTCTAATACTCAAAATATTTTCAAAACCTCAACAACTAAACTCAACAGTAAGCTCAAAAATGACCACGTGTCGAGCGAAATTTCTGAAGATTGAATTTAACACAAAAAGCCTCACCAGACAAAATCCTAAAGAATCCAGGGAGAATCCAGAGGTAGGACTCAAACTGTAGGACTCGAACCACTCAAAACTTCATAATTATTCGACTCAAGAAATTAACTGGAGTTAAGAAAAATTTCTGAATGCTTCGAAAGCCGCTGACGGAAAGAACGAGGTGTTCATTCTGACAGGTCTCCAAGTCAAATAAAATGGTCCAAAAGATGTTGAATTCATCGTCCGTTCTCTCCGCTTGAATCTGCCTTGAGCAGCCTGGCCACCAAACTTACTTGAAAACAATCAAGACTCTTGTTTGGTCTCAGCAGCATAACGATGTTGAGAATACGGGCCTAAGCAAAGAGGTCCCACTTGCAGTGCCGGGGATCGACAATCAAACCTTCGCAGGTAAAGAATACTTAAAATTTCACTCTAGGTGAAGAAGTCAATCAGAATTTCTTTGATTATTGGATTCAAATCACAGAATCCTGGAGGCTTCCAGAAGTAAGAGCTTTGTCCTGAGGTACCACGTAAGCAAAAATAGCAGCATGACAGCAGACGACAGGCGGTAAAATTCAAATGGCGTGGACACAATTCGAAGTTGACAAGGAGTTTGTCACATCGCAAAAAGCGTCGCAAATGATCCTTGATGTCCCCCGTTGTCCCTCGATGACGATGGAACCGCAGTTTACAACAAAATAAAAGAGAATCAGCTTCAGCAAACAGAATCAGTTCTTAACATACTAAATCTTAAATATAGCCCTAGTCTTGGAGCACCATGCAACTTTCAAAGCCTGAAACTATAAAATGCCTAAAATCAAACAAAATTATTCTAAAAATCTGCGGACATTGTGAGTTGCAAAAAATTGCAACGTCACACTAGAAGAAAATCACTCTGCACCGTAGGCCAAAATCGGTACATTTTTAAATCCCTCCTTTGATCCCTTTCCACCCCCTATACCAAATAGTTTCCGAGAAAAAGCTGTTTTTCCAAAATCTGTTCATTAGCTTTAGTTCCTAAACAAAAATTGTGTGTCTCTCTTCAACACATGGGAAAGAAGGTACGGCCTTGTTCCTAAACTAATTGATGGCCAGCGACATAGAACGTGTTTACCATAGTCTCCATCAGGCTGCCGATTTGACGATATTTGACGATTTGAATAGACAGATGGTTAAATTATTATATATGGCTTCTTTCCTTATAATTTTACGCGACGATTATAAATGAAATTGATGGAGGACCCAAAACTCGCAGAGATAATCGATTTTGAGTGTATAGATTGCAACGCAACTGATGTTGACATACACACCCTACTACTCAAAATCGATTATCTCCGTGAGTTTTGGGTCCTCCATTAATTTTCTTTTAATCGAGGCATAAAATAAAAGGAATTCTAATATCGCATTAAACATTTAAAAAAGGTGTTTGAAAACAAGTTTTTTAATATCACAACCCTTCTAAAAATATTAAGTCCTGAAAAATACAAAATAAAATTTTCTTCTCTTTCATTATAATTTGAATGTCAAATAATGATTTTTAAGATATTGCTTTACAAATTGTTCACAATAGAATGTTTGTAATCATCTTCAAACAAAATGTTTTCTTGCGTAAAATTTTCGAATTCTGGATTTTCTCGTTTATAAGCAAACTTTTTTTCAATTTTGGGAATATAGGAGTATTGTAAGTATCAAATTTATTCCTTTTGACGAGGCGAATCGATTAAATTATTTTAAAACCTTTTATGACCGACTATATTTATAATAGATCAAATTAATTTTTTTAATGTGTTGTATTAGTATCAGTTTTTCAATTTTGGGAATATAGCAATATTATACTACCTTTATTCCTTTTGATGAGACGAATCGATTTACCTATTAAAAACCATTTTATGACCAACCATAATTATATAACGTATATAAAGCCTAAATATCAAGCATAAGAATATCCATGTGTAAAAATTTAAATTATTGTGAATATAATTTATTAATAAATTGTGCGAAATAATTTTCACAGTTAAATTTTGATTGACGTTGCTGTATAGAATCGAGATAATTATTGCTTCCTTTATGAGGAGACAAATTTCTTTGATGACTAAATATGAGGAAGCACAGTGTTCATGAAATGAACACAATTAAGAACACGCCCCAAGATCAAAGTGAAGCTTGACAGTTTTATCAGAAAAAGTTATAGATGTGGAAGTTGATAATCTCGAAGTGACACACTAAAAATTGGAGCATGCTCCGCTGCGGATTGCAATAAAAAATTCAGTTTTCAGTTAAAAAAAAAAATTCTCTCCCAAGGTATTGAGTTGTCTAATTCGGGTAAATAAAGTTTTGTGTAAAAGAGTTAGCTAATTCCGAGTAAATGGATCGAGAATTTTGGGGTTAGAATTTCATAGTTTTTCAAAATGGGCTTTTTGGATAGCGATTAAAAATCGAATTTTCAATATAAAAAGAAAATAAAAAATTTCTCCCGAGCCATGGAGATGCTAAATGAGAATAAAAAATGTTTGATAAAAAAAATTATTCTGTTCCGAGAAAATCAAGATTTAGTATGACGATATCGCACTGAGACAAGCAATTTTTCGCTGAAAGCCTGATTAAAGAAAATTATATTTTCTTTATCAATAAACTTGGATAATTTCAAGATATTAATTTCTTTAATTAATATTAAATTTAGATAATATCAAATTTCTTTAGAAAATGACATTTTTTGAAAATTCAATTTTTGAATTTTTCGCAACTAAATAAAAAAATTTTTAAATTAATTTCTGTCTGAAAAACCTTTTTTTTAGATGCATTTATGCCTTTCAAATTTTCTTAGAATTTTTAAATAAAAATTGTAAAAGTTATTTTTAAAAAATTGTCGGTCACCTTATGGCATTGTGGGCACGAAAGGGTTAAAAATGAGGTTTCGGAGAAATCCTTTTAACACAACGTGTATTTAATTTCTTAAGTACTTTTTATGCAAAAAACCCATTTTTGACAAAAATTTTGGTTATCTAGTTTTGTTCTGCCACCCTTGAGTTGTATAAAAAATAGAAAATATTGTATTCAAATGAATACGAAATAAATTAGAAAAAATATTTGGTACATCTGGAAAAGTGTTTGATTACTTACTTAGATTGCTGAAATATTGATTTTCTATGATAGTAAAAGACTGTTCTGATCCAATAATGAATTTCACAATTAAATCATCTGCAACTTCTTGTTTTCTTTACTTTCGATTCGAGTTTACTTTCTTGGCAAATTCTCTTTCGCGTAGCGATATACTGCAGATTTTTATATTCTTTATAACTTTTTAAAAGATCACTATGCATTGTCTAAATTAAAATAAGTCATTTTGATCCATGTTTTTATAAGTCAAGGGCGAGAGAACCTAATCCAGATCAGGGATTCAAATGCGGATCACTATAGTTTTTTCCGTAAATAGATATAATTATAAAACCGAATTTTGTGGAATGTTTAATTAAACTAATTAGTGAAAAATTGAAACTAAATTGTGACAAGTGGCAGCACTACTTATACAAAAAATAAATTATTTTCATGAAGTTTGCCAACTCTGACTTTTCTCATCATGGCTGAGTTCGGTGTTATTTTGGTGAATGACAAATCCTTTAATATTTTAGTCACTATTTGTTTTTTAAATCTGAAACCTCCACATAATGCTGACAAAAGTATAACGTTCTAGTAAAGTAATAAGGTTTTGATTAACTGAGGCTAGTTATAAAATGCGAAATTTGTAAAAGCAGCGTTTTTAGTTTCAACTTAAAAATTCTCTCAATATTTATATCGCTTTTAGAGTCATATTTATTCTTCTTTTTTTGTATTGAATTATCAAAATATATTTTTAAACACATTATATAATATTGTACCTAATAAATATTTATAAAATATTAAATTATAAGATTTTTGATATTTTAGTTTGATCACAAATATTTTGCATAATATTATTGCTTATTTATAATCAGTAACTATTTGATTATTCGTTCGTATTTGGTAATACTGAATTGCATTAGGTTATCTTGATCACGAATTTTCAGTGTAAAACATCCAGGGATCCGCATTAGGACCCGAGCTCAATTCCGGAACAAACAACCCCGTGTAAAAATTCTTCGACTCGGTTTCGACTTGAAACACCCCCACTCAAGACATGCTCAAGTCGAATTGAAGACATGTTTCAATGTCTCATTTTTTAGACGGAGCTAGACTTCAAATTATGTCTTGGAGACATAGTCATAGACTGAGATTTGGAACAGCTGTATTAGAGTGATTTATGACAGACCTTTCGTTTCGATGAAGGATCGGGACGTCATAAAACCCTAAGCGGCCTAGGGGAGTCACTAATCCCCTTTTACAATTCACAAATTGTTTATATTATTTATTCACATCAACATTATACTTAACTTTTACGCCCTCACCTCTTTATATTTTCTTCCTTACTATTTATACAGTACATTTCAATCCTCTTCACCTAGCCATTGCTTTATTGCAGAGTTCGTGGAAAGGGACCTCGTCTGGGACTTGGTCGAGGCTAAGGCTATCATAAAACAGTGACGAGGTGTAGAGGATTAAAATTTGAAGAAAAAAAAAGTCGCAGTTTTGCAATTAGCAAATTGATAGTTAAAAATGCACAATCTGCGTATTTTCACGATTACAAGTTCTTTAAAAATTTTCCTTAAAATGTTATAAAATACAGTTTTTCGGTGCGTCAAAATCGGTAGATAATGAAATTTCCTCTTCAAGAACTTAAGTATTTTAACCAAGCCAAGGCTCGTCTTAAGACAAGTTTCGTCGTCTTCAGACAAGTTTCTTCGTCTTGAGACAAGTAAAACCTCTTGTGACCATAAAGTTAAGACGATGTGTTATGTCTCGTCTCAGTTTTGAGACGCAGCTAGACATCGCCATCTTGAAGTCGAACTGAAGACGAATCAAGTCGAACCCAAGTCGAAGCATTTTTACTCGGGACGGTACAATTGGTAAAAAATTTTTTTATTATTATTATTCCTAAAACGTGTTTTCGAACATCATCTTTTTGTTGATACGCTAGGATTTAGCCTTTTTTTAGACTTATGCGCATTTGGACCCAGCGTCCATCAAAATCATACCTTGACAAAAAATGTTCTCAAACTCATAAAAATTGATTTGTAAATTCGGTACTTTTTGAGTCTCTCTAATATTAAGCAACAGTTGAAAGTAGAAAAAAAACAGGTATTTTGCTTATTGCAATGTACCTATTTGTCTGACAGGAAAAAAATTTAATTAGAAAATGTTGGTTTAGAGTGACCTACAAAATGACGGGTCGCACGTTAAGATTTGCTCATTTGTTTCTTCGGAAAAAAATAAAAACTGTCCAAACTCGCCTTTTTTTAAACAAGCAATTAATAAAGTAACAATTTCGAAACTTACAGCAAATATACCTTTCATCACTCTCACAAAGTGTCCAAAATTTGATCCTGAAATAATAATTATTTTTCAGAAAAAGTTATTTGCTATTAAAATAATCGATTATTTTTCCATGGCTTTCACAATCGTTTGACCGATTGAATATCAACCGCAGTTCATGATTTTTGCTCTAGAAGATCTGTACTATCAGATGCATGTAGCGGCAAAGCGACTTTTTATTATTAACATTCATAAAAGTGGCTTCAAAGAGAAAACTTCATTTTTGCCGCATAAACAAATAAAGTAGCTCCGTCAATTTACATTATATGCAATCGGGGTAAAAACCGTTCGACAGGTGCTAATGTTCCACGGGTTAAAAAGAATGGTTGTACACCAATTTTTTGCTGAGATAGTTTAAAAAAAAACAATTACTGCTGGGAGGTTCCAAGTCAGGAATATCAGAGTTGTTAGTAATATCAGCGATTTTCTTTACACTGGGGGAAATAATAGTGTTAGGTAGGTAAGGTATTGTGGTAAAGTATTTTTGAAAAAATTTTCAAATTGTGGGAGTCAGGTCACTTTGAATTTTTTTAATGAATTTTTTTGAGAATGCGACATCTCGCAGTTTTCAACCAATTTTAATAAAATTCGTAGGTGTTATGTAGAATTTATTAATCTTTTTGTCTATAAAAATGAAGCTGAAAAAAGTCCAAATTTCGAGTAAAAAAATGTCAAAAACTTTTTGATTTTTATTTTTCGTTTTGAGCTCATATTTTATTACTTTTTCATGTGTAAATGATTTCTTATGATTTTATCTTTCATAAAAAAAAAAATTTTCCGCCTCTTCTGGTTGCCGAGTTATGCACTTTTAAACTGAAGGCTGCACGTTCACTGTCCCGTGCAACGGCCGGGTCAACGTGCATAAAGCGAACGTAGTCATAAATGTTTATGTTTTCCCCGTTTGTTTTTGTTTCTTTTCTTCTGTCTATCGAGTTTGAGCATACCAGGTCACTAAATATTCTTCAATGTGAAATCTTATGACGCCGATTCATGTTGATTTTCCAATATTACAAATACATAGTACATTATCGGAAAAACTTTACAGACTCAGTTTTTATTGCAAAAATTTGTATTAATTCTTTATTATTTGTATTAGAGCTTTTTTAGACTAAAACAAAGATTTTCTTCTAGAAAGATATTTCTCGTGTCATAAGCCTTTCGTTTTCGTTATAATTGTTCCTAAAGTTTTGAGTTTGTAAAATATAGATTTGATGGGCAATTTTCTCTAATGATAGTTAATTATTTATTTTAAATATATGTAGTTATGATTCTCTAATTTAAGGTTAAAGTTGATTTGGAAATCATAAACTTTCCTTCCATTATTTTGTTGATTTTTTTCTTTTGTTATATTGTCTGAGTGTTTTGCTTGTACATTTTATTTAAGTTCTAAGATTCTAAATTTGAGGATATTAGGTAAATATTTAAAGTAGGAAACTTTAGGAAGAATTTGCAGTCGTGACTACAATAATTCGCTGTTACAATCCGATTAACAAAAAGAGACATAGGATAAAAAATTGTAAAGCAAAACTTCGCCAAATTACGAAATATTTGTACTACAAAAGAATTACCTTCAGAAAATGTAAGAAAATACATTAGCCTTTCATGTTTATTTTCATTCTTTAATAATGCTGATCACAGTCTAAGATCTGTAATGAAACCTTCTGTCTCAAATGCTTCTTCTAGCGATGTAGATAATAATTCCTCAAATCCAATGCACGATCAGCTCCATCAGCAAAATTATCTAGATGCTGAAGAAGTAGACAACGCGGAAGAAAAAATAGAAAATGGTGATGCTTAAAATTTTGAAGATGCAGAATATGAAAAACAAATGTTCAACGATGAGGAAGCAATCCTAAATATAAATAAAATTCTTGAACATTTGAAACTTTCACCGATTAATAATTCGAAGGATCGTCGATCAATAAAGGCCCAAGAGCTTAAGGTTCAAGAAATAAAGGAAGCCTTCGATATTGAGCTAGAGAAAGTATTTAATATTAAACGAAATAATAACAATGAAATAAATGAACTGGTTGATGAACTAAAAAAAAAGTATCTGAAACGAAACATATAGCGCAAAAAGTTAAATTCTTATCTATGTTACCAATTAGTTGGGGAATTCATTGTTTAAAAACTACGTTTGACATAGCATACAGTATGACACGTACTGCTAAAAATATTTACACTGAACATGGAATTGGTTCATCGCCTAATCCAAGATTAGGAAAAAGACTTTCACAAGAGAAGGAAACACTTGTCCATTGTTTTTATTATGACAACGAATTCAGACGGGAAATGCCTTGTCAAAAAGGCTGCACATCAGTGAAAAAGAATGGAAAACGTTCGTTGATGCAAAAGCGACTACTTTTGGAAAATTTTTGCAGAACTAAGACCTACAGAGTGCATTCTAGCAGGCAGTAGGGGCACACATTCAGTCTGCTTTTGTAAAATTCATCAGACTCCGAAACTGATGATATCTGGAGCACGACTAAATCAGCTTGCAGAAGCCGAGACTGGGAAGCATTTTCTTGAATCCTACAAAGATATTTTAAAAACAATGATATGTAGCACTCACACGCCCAATTGCTATTTACTTACATGTAAAGAATGTCCTAGTGTCGAAAAAATAACAGAGTCTTTGTAAAACTTGTTTGATGACAAATTTATTGACCAAATTATATACAAGCAATGGACAGTGACTGATCGTTAAATGTTAGAAACTATCGTAGGTTCAGCTGATGATTGTGTTAAAAAATCTAGCGACAAATTACCTGAATTATTGAAGCACGATTTCTTAGCAAAAGCGCAAAGTAAGTTTTTAAAAGATTTCAAAGAATCTCTAGAGCGAGGACTTTTTGTGATACTATGTGATTTTGGCGAAAACTTTTCTCCTGTTTTCAAGACTGTGTCCAAGATCATTACTGGAGTAATGAACAAATAACTATTCATTCAATCGTTGTTTACTTTATAGAAAATGGGGAATTAAAACACGAAAGTTATATGATCATTTCTGAATGCCTTAAGCACGATGCAACTGCTGTCATTTTGTGTATCAAGAAATTGATTGAAGAATTAAAGAAACGACACCCACTAACAGAAATAATTTATTTTACCGACAAAGCTGTATCGCAATATAAAAATAAGTATAACAATGAATGCAGGGTAGTTATTTTCACCGACAAAAAAAAATCCAGGTTATTTCCCGGTCATCGAAAAATTTTTCCTGATCATTAAATAATAGTTTCTAATGAATAAAAGTTAATGCAAAGGGCCTTGAAAGTTTTTAAATGTTTTTTATTTGATATTCGGAACGTACCAACATGAATTTATTTTTATTTTAACATTAGAATAGTTTATATTATTGAAGAAGTACAAATAGAGAATTTTCAACTAAGCCCTAGAACATTTTTATATGTTTCTAAAAGTAACATTAGTCTATTTTATATAAAGAAATGTCGCTGTGAATTAAACGAGAGCATAGGCTTTAAATCTCTCTCTCTCTCTCTCTCTC
>JBAGKK010033185.1:0-10864 GCA_037177015.1 Euceroptres primus
GCAGGCAGTACATAAGAGTAAAAGAGACAGAAGTATATTTTTTGTCCAATTTTACACTGTCTGTCTCTGTTACTCTTTTGTGATGCCTTCCTGCACCGGGCAGGCAGACAGAGGTATAAATGCACCATCATACCTCATCGTACCGGCACGAGTTGGCAGAAAGTTTACAAGAGCGGAAAGAACAGACTGTTCTCCATCTCTTTCATTCTTACGGGCTTTCTGTCAGATCGTGCCGGCACGATGAGGTGTGAAAAGCCCATTAGCCTAATTGGCGCGTGGGGTCGGCTCCGGGACAGGGTCCACCCCAATCGGTTCAGGGGTACTGAATAGTTCTTCCAGAACATGGCGGCAGATGCATGGGCAAAGCAACCATCTTCTGGAAGCGCGTTTGCGCAGATAGTTTACATCGACACATGTTTACATACGTGTGTGCGCAAATGCCTGCTGCGCAACTTCCAATTTCTCCTCCGAGCTACCACCATCTTTTCGTGAAGGTGCCGTCCCATGTGGACAGAAAACGTCGGCGTAAAGCAGAATATCATGAGAGTGAATGAGACAAATAGATGTGCCTTTCTCTTTCACTCTCATGAGTTTCTGCTTTACGCCGCCGCGCCGTTTTCTGCCTACATGGGACAGCCCCTTGACTCTCACCGAAATTATGAAATGGTGGGGGTCCAACTGTACGTCTTTGGTTCCATTTTCGATGTCGGCCATCTTTCTTTTCTCTCAGGATAACCGAGTGCGTGTATGTTGCTGCGGTAAACAATTTACGAATCCCAGGTAATCTACTCAATCGAAATTTATATGAAGATAATTTATATAAAAATGGAAAGTTCGGATTGAGTTTAATAATATAAGTGTGATATTTTATGCGTTTTACAAAAAGTTGGTGATGCTTTATTTCACAAACGGTGGGCTCTTTAGAGAGGTTAACAGTACAATTTGTGCTTCTAGGCTAGTGATTCTCTTTATCTTTACAAACGAATGCTGAGAATTAAGCTCAGGAAAATTTTTTGTCATTTCTCAGCAAATTGAGTTCTATATTTATTATAAAAACTTGTCCAAAAAACAATAGTACCCACTTTGTGTTAGGTTAGGTGTCATACAGTTACTCTTGCCATCACTTTCATTATCTTCGTTCATTAGACATAGATCTCTCAATGCTTTTCTCTTCATTATTTAAAAAGTATACGCAGCATAATTTATAACTTCCAAAGAATGTATTTGAATTTCGTGATAAGTACTTTAAAGTTGAAAAAATTTGAAAATAGGCGAAGTCAAGGATTTCTTCGAATTGAAAAATTATGATTCTGTATCAATGTGATAATTGGTTAAACAATGACTAGTAGTATTTTTGTCTGTAGCCATGGTGCGTATGAACGTTCTCAGCGACGCTCTAAAGTCGATTAATAATGCCGAGAAGCGTGGAAAAAGGCAAGTGTTATTGAGACCTTGCTCGAAAGTTATCGTCAAATTCCTGACTGTGATGATGAAGCACGGTAAGTCTACAATGTTTCTAATTAAAAATCTATAAAAGTCTACAACTCAATTTAGAGATCAGTCAGCATTCCATTTCTCTTCCTTTTTTCTGATCCCCTTAAAATTTTAAATTCTTTAATCGAGAATTTTAACCACTATCTTTTTTCCGAGGCTTCAATTTATTTTTTCAGAATTATGAAAAATAAATTTAACCTGTTGGGCACCACCATTTTTCTCCAACCCGATTAAGACCACCTGGTGAGTGTAAATACCTCGAGCTTTACCGCTATATAAAAAATGTTCATATTCGTTATTTTCATATTAAATCAAGTGAAATCAAATCTTCGGAATGGCTGGAATAAGAATATGAAGGATAGAAATCAATGTTTTTATTTGGCAAAAAGACTCTTAAAAAATGACAAAAAGGCGTGAAAAAATGGCTAAATGCCTTTTTGGTTGTTTAACTATATTTCTCTCCTTTTTCATTTAATTGAAAAAATCGGCGTGTTTCGTAATCTGCAAACATCCCTCTAAGTTTTTCAGTTCTTTCCAAAAAGTATATTTATATTTATTGCGGAAGCCAGTTGTCGAATACAAATGGTGGTATGCATCTTCGTCAGGTTGTATTTTTCTCTCAATTTTTCCGCACCCTCGAACACTCGTTTTGCTGGAGAGTATTCGATTTCTAATCGCGTGGGGTATGTGTATACCTTGGTGGTGCCCAGCAGGTTAATGAAATTGAAGTTTGGAACGCTTATATGAAATGAGGATTAAAGAAAATTTATGTGTTTTAAAATTTAGACTATGCGTGACATAGCTTTTTATGAGGCATAACACCAAAAAAGGTTTTATCCTCCTAGCTGCCGGGGAACACAGCCGTTTTCAAACCTTAAGTTTAAAAAACCTAAAAACTTAACTAAGCTTCTTACTTAAAATTTAAAGTAAGCATTTTGTAGCATTTGTTGACAAATTACCTCAGAAAAAGTTTCATTCCCTAGCTGCCGGGGAACGCAGTCATTCTCGACCCTTAAGTCTAAAGGTAGAAAACTACTACGTTTCCCGGTAGCTATGAGGGTTGAACATTTTTTTGGTTTTATTCCTCATCAAATGCTATAAAATGCATGCTTAAAATTTTAAATAAGAAGCTTAGTATTAGGGGTGTGCAAAAAGTTCTAAAGCTCGGCCTGAACCGGTCTCGACTTTTTTGGGCTGAGCCGAGCCGGGTTCGAGAATACTCAAACTTTCGAGATCTCAAAAATTTCGAGTACCTGGTTGGTTTCGAGAACCCGAAACAGGTCGGGTTCTCAAAATTTTCGAGTACTCGAATTGTTTCGGGTTCTCGAAATTTTCGAGTACTGGAATTGTTTCGGGTTCTTGAAATTTTCAAGTACTTGAACAGTTTCGGGTTCTCGAAGGTTTCGAGTACTTGAATTATTTCGAGTTCTCAAAGGTTTCGAGTTTTCGAATTATTTAAGGATAAAAAAATTTAAGGCTTGCTACTTTTAAGAGAAATCCATCAAAAACTTGTTTTAAAATTAATACATTCAAATATTAATTCTCAGGAATAAATTCTGGTGCAGACATCTAAATGACTGCGTGAACATGTTCTAGATCCCGAAATTTTCGGGTACCTGAACCGCTTCGAAAGTCCGAAGTTTTCGGGAACCGGAACCTTTTCGAAACCCCGGAATTTTTCGAGCTTTTGAAACTATTCGACTTGAGCTTGGCTCGAAACTGATTGAGTCCAGCTCGACTCGCCCGGTCGAGTATCGGGCTTCTAGCTTTTTGCACACCCCTACTTAGTACAGTTTTTAAATTTTTTGGCGAGATTTTTTAGATTTCTGGGTTGAAAATTTTTGCGTTCTCTGGCAATTAGGGGGATGAAACTTTTTTTGAAATCATGTCATCAAATGCTACAAAGTGCATGCTTTAAATTTTAAGTAAAAAGCTTAGTACAGATTTTAAAATTTTTCGAATTGTTTGCGGATATTTTTGAGATTTTTGGGTTGAACATGATTGCGTTTCGCGCCAGTTAGAGGGATGAAAGTTTTTTAGAGTATTTCTCATCGAATGCTACGTTATTCATACTTTAAATTTGAAGTAAGAGTAAAAAATATTTTATTTTCCTTTCACACAAACGTTGAAAACTTCAGTTTCATACAGGTTAAGATATTCAAACAAGTTGAATACTTTTCCACTCTCTAAATCTGAATTAGTAGTTTTCTACTAATAAAATAGTACGGAATCATTTATCACACGCTTTAGTAAGCATTTCTAATTTTTAGTAGATTCATAGTAGAAAACTACTACCGTCAACTGGAGTTATTTTGAGCTCCCGAGGCTATTATGACTTTAGGGTATTACTCCATAGAAAAATATTTTTTTTTGGTGTGGTTTTACCGTATATCTTACGAATATTGTCTAAAAGATGTGTAGGAAGTTCTGATACAAAAAAGAAAAATTCTACGGTTCTACCCCAAAATCCTCTATATTTACCCCAAAATGTACCATAATAGCCCCTCTTGAAGGTATTTCAATTGGTAAGGCTCATTAGTTGAATTAGTAGTTTTTTACTAACCATAAGTAGAAAAGCTTGCTAAAGCAATTAGTAAACGATTACGCACTATTTCATTAGTAGAAAACTACTAATTCATATTTAGAGAGCTTCTGTAAATAAGGAGTACCGATTACAAACTATAAATACACTTTGCCCTTAATGGTGCAAAGTATTGATTTTTTGCTCAAAGACTTTTGAAGTTTTCGTTTTTTAAAAATGTATATATAAATATACAAAATATAAAAATATAAATAGAACATTTTGCCCTTAGCGGTCCAAAGTACACTGCTCTTCCGCTTTATTTACCCCCGGTAGACGCGTTCTAGGAATTTTCGCCGATGGTTAGGGGTCCAAGGGGACAAGAAGTGAATGCAAAACTATTTGCACTGTGTATCATTCAGTACATCTTTTATTTATTTATTTATTTGTATTGTCCCAGCAGCCTAGGTCATTTACAGCGCTTGTATGTATCTACACTTGAATTATACATAACAATAATCTTAAAATTATGCAGCGTACGTTGCTGTTTTAAATCTTAAGTTTAAAAAGTAAAAATGAAAATAAACAAAATTAGGGCTGAATTTGTGATATTGAGATTTTGAGTGAACTCGAGCAAATCTCAGTGTAGGGAAACAATATAAAGTGCATTCCTTAAAATAAGTAATTACAGTCTACGTGATATAATATATCGTCTTAACGTTTGTTTTAAAAATGTTGAGGTTGCATGCGCATCAATTTCGACAGGTGAGTTCTGAAGAAATTCGTTACCTAACTTGCACATTTTGAATATCGGCGAATTATGTAGAACGGAGTTGTTAGTCGGCGGCACATAAAATACGGGGTTGTTCCGAGGGTCATACTGAGGCACCCGATAGGATTCGTTGCTGAGTTGTGCTGGGCAATCCACTAGTGAATCTAGTATTTTAAGAAAAAATGATGTTATAGCATAAATACGTCTTTCTTCGAGAGTCCTTATCTTAAATTCTTTACACAATGGAATATATTTTGATCCCCTAGGAGGGTACCTTCCATGTTTCTAAAAATGTAGGTATTTAAAAAATCTTTTTTGTGCTCTCTAAAATGCTACCCTCTGTTCCCCGAAACAGGAATCCCATATCTGAGCCGCATATTCCAACTTCGATCTAACCAACGTCGAGTACAGTAATGTTAGTGTATCGATATTCGTTATGTTTTTGCACGGTCTTATTATTTGTAAGTCGAAGCGATAATCTGATTGAAATAGCACACCCAAATCTTCTATGCTTTGAACTCTTATTATATCGCCCCCTATCCTGTACTCGAAAAGAACTGGGTTGAAGCTTCTAGAGTATGACATTATTTTACACTTGGATGGGTTTAGGGGAAGTCCGTTTTTCTCATACCAATTGAAGAATACCTCAAGGCTCCTCTAGATCCTTGAAGCTGGCACTTCAATATCGTCCTACAGACATGGGCATAATGGCATAATTTAGTGCTTATTTAAGCCCCAAAAATTAAATTTTGTGCTTTTTAATTTTCTGCGATAGCATGTAGTAGTGGCAGCTTCACATGAAGCTAGAACTCCTACATGTAAATCTCAGAAACTATAACTCGGATCGACTTCTGCTTTTCACAGGAATTAAGTGCTTATTAAGTGCTCTCGATTAATCCTAATCGTAAAAGTGTAACACTTTTATTTTCCATAAAAAACTAAAATAATTTTTCCTGTACAACTGCAATTTGCAAACTATTAAAGATATCAAATTTTGCCATGCATAAGAATGAAGTGCCAATTAAGTGCTACTGATATGTGCTGTGTCCAAATATTAAGCTCTTTTATTTTTTTTAAAAAACCTGTAGAAGTGCTGGCTTGAAATGACTCTGGCATGCGAAACTCGCAAAACACTAATCGCAGCCAATTCGGTTTTTCATCAGAATTAAGTGCTCATTAAGTGCTCTCGATTCATGCTAGGACAATAAATATAACGCCTCTTTTTTTTCAAATGCAAAAGTTCGACTTCCTGTTGTAGAGTGAAACGTCAAACATGAAATCGCAATAAATTATTGCCTTAAAAATCGGCACTTCTAAATTATTAAGTGCTTGTTATTGTTATTGCTATTGGAACTAGGCTGGTTCATTTAAGTCCCGTAGCATTGAGGTTAAACCTATGCCTTCTATTCAACATTCCCAATCAAACAGAGATTTATACACGGGAACTTCTCAGTGCTAAAGTATTAATTAAGTTCTTTAACATGAGTAGGTACCGCAGACACTTTATTAGAAGTACTCGCATTTGCCTGGTCTTTCGGCCAGGGGAGAGGAAAACTGCAAAAAACCTTTAGCGAGTACAGCCGGTTTATCGGCAGTAGAGTTTGAATGTAGACATTGATATTATCGACTGTATCCACACACCCTCGGCGTCAAACCTTCCGCTTGACACGTCTCCATCGCAGCGAAAAACTCTCAGCTATGAGCGAATCACAGAAGCAGACACCCATCTGAGTACTAATCGTACCCAGGGTTGCTTAACCTCCGTGATCGCCGAGCCAAGGTATTTACCACCTGAGCCATGTAATCGGTTATTAAGTGCTTTGGTATGTGCTGTGTCTAAAAACCGAGCACTTTTTTTAAATATCGGTAGGAGTGCTGGCTTCAAATGACTCTGGCATGCGAAACTCGAGAAATACTAATCGTAGCCAATTCGGCTTTTCAACAGAATTAAGAGCTGTCGATCCATGTTAGGGAAATAAATTTTACGCTTTTATTGATTTTTTTAAATGCATAAGTCCTAATTCCTGTTGTAGAGCGGGACGCTTAACACGAATTCACAATAAATTATTGTTCTCAAAGTCTGCTCTTTCAAATTGTTAAGTGTCTATTAAGTGCTTTGATATGTGCTGTACCCAAAAAACAAGCACGTTTATTTTTTTTTTTAAATCCGTAGGAATGCTGGCTTCAAATCACTCTGGCATGCGAAACTCGAAAAATACTAATCGCAGTCAATTCGGCTAAATATAATTCTGAATAATCTTAAAATAATCTTAAAAATAATGTTATTTTTGTCTATAAGAGTAGTATGTTAAATGAGTCAAAAACTTATTTTTTATTATAATCAATGTATTTTCTACAAAGGGAGTAGGAATAAGAAAGATTTTAAATTTAAAAGAAAATTTATATGATAAATCATGAAATTAATGTAAATACCTCCGCGTGTTTTAATATAGCCTTGAACTTCCAGAAGTGTCCCCTTTTTGTAATGTGGTAAATTGTAATATTCAATACTCTTACTTCTAAAGTAAACGCTCCATCTGTTAAAGAACCTAGCGCATATTCCTGTGCATCTTCATTGTATTTTTCAACTTTTTTTAGTTTCGTTCAAAAGTATCCTTGAGTCTCTAAGGGTGTCTAGCGGACCGGGAAATCGGGAAAACCCCGGGAATTTTATTTTACCTGGAAAAAACCGTGAAACCCCCGGGCATTTTATTTAGGATCGGGATTATACATAAATTTTATTTTTTTATTCTTTAGAAATTAATAGCATTTAAGCAACTACTTGTGATTATGACTGCATAATGTAAAAAATATTTATTTTACGTGTTACTAAAGTTTTAAAATATGTACTTTTGATCAATATTTATCACTTCAGTCTGTGATGAAAGATAAGTTTGGCACGTGTAAATAAATGATTATTTTCTTTACGATATAAATTTTGTATATGTATATTATGTTAAAATTCCCATTTCTATGTATGCCTTTACTTTCAAAAATCACAAAAAGGCATTTTTAACTTGATCGGGGGAAAAAAAATTAACCGGGAAAAACCCGGGAATTTTAAATGGCCTGATCGCTAGACACCCAGTTCAGTCTTTGCAAAAGATAAATTATGAAATTTATAGTTGTAACAGTGCATATTATGTTATCAGGAAAGTATCAAAATGTGTATAGAATGCTTATAGACTGCGTAGAATGCTTGGTATTGTTTTTTTAAGTGTGAAATACACATTTATTTTAATTGTAAATGTTCGAAATGGAAAAAGGTTTGATTGTAAAAAGGTAGAGGTGAGTCAGTTTTTACCCCAATTAAGGTCCGACACTCCTTTCCATTACGTCAATTTTGTATTGAAATACATATTCATTTTATACTTTAAAAAAAATATAAGATGCATTTTGCGCCCTGCCTAAGTATTGTATAGAATGCCTGAATTTCATGCATTGCATATTATATGTATAACTCTTTTAAGTAAAGAAGAATAAATTAAAAAGTAGTTCAGCATTAATATGGAAATAGTTAAATAGTGTCCCCTCATAATGTGTCAAAAATGTTGTAATGTTTTATTGATTATTCTGATGTATTTTGTAGTTAAAATAAAGTTAAAGAAATGCACGATTTTAATTTATTTTAAAATTAATATAACGTTATGCTTACTGATATATCCATTGGAGTTTCCTATACTTTAAACATACGGACGCACGCATGCACATCAGAATATTATTGCCCTGCTTAGCGACTATTGTGTAAAATAAATAATTCACTGACCATTTGTGTGATGAAATTAGATTTTCGAATAGCTTGTTGAGTTAAATTGCACACGACACTTGACTTACCTGGTAATTATTTCTGACGATCCGCAACAACGATAAAACTGACAGTCAATTTTGGAGTCCTCTCTACTAAGAATTTGCTCTCTGCGCACGAGTGAACACAAATGGCCACTTTTAGCGCGCGATATGAAAAATGAAATTCGTTGTATATTTATAAATTTCGATAAAACACATATTTGAAAGGACGCGCATGTAGAGTATTGTTAATAGAATAAAATAAATACTCATGAATCAATAAGTATAAAAATTCATTAAATTTACTATTTTTAATCAGGTTTGGGCACAAATAGGAGCACGGACGCAAATAGGTGCATTTACCTTAGTAGCTAAATGCGATAACGATATACTTGCATTTTTAAGAATCACTTATTTTACGTTTGTTTCAAATTACCTCATCAAGAATGAATGGCGTTCAAAAATGAATGAAAATGAAATTTGGAGGGCTTATTTTTACCACTAATATCTCAAATCAGACACAAGAATTTCAAAAAATATTAATTGGATTTTTTTCTATTCTATTACTTTAGTAATTCTTGAAAAATCGTTTTTTATAATTAAAACTTTTTCCATTGCCATAATTCACAGTTAATGCATGAGTAGAAAAGAGATTCCTTGAATCAAAAGGTCTGACCTAAATCCTAAAAGGTTTGACCTATAATATTAATATATTTTAATGAAAATGTAGATCATTTTTATCATTTATAAGATTGAAAAAAATGAAAATTTACTATTCTATTAAAATAATTTTTATAATTTTAATTTTTCGATGTTGTACCATGAAAATAAAATATTCCTAGACTCGAAACGAATCGATTGACCTATAATAGTACCACATTTTATTGAAGATCAGGAAAATTTAAATCATTTATAGTATTGAAAAAAATTAAGATTTACAATTTTATTAAAATAATTAATGCTTCCTCCATGAGGAATCAAATTATCTATTTGATATTTCATCGTGACAAGGAAGCAAAGTGCTCATGATATGAGCACCAAAAAATATAGACTCCGGGAAAACATCCGAAATCGAATTCACAGCTACTTTAAATTGAAATGTAGACAAAAGTAGAGAAAAATTAGTGTTTAATTAAAATAATTCAGAAGCTTATTACTTTGTGTTACTTTTGTGCCACCAGGTATACATTTTTTTGATTTATTAATATTCAACGTTACTGCTTTTGTACTATTAATGACATTCAAACCCTTTTTCCGTCGAAAAAAAAATGTTTAGGGGTCATTTTGGCACTTTAATTGTGGTTAAATCCTATATTTTTGTATATTAAAGCCAATAATGCATCTCAATATTAATTTTTTTTCTGTAAAGGTTAGGGCTTATTTCTCGATAAAATTTAAGTAATATCAGGTAAAGAAAGAATTTTTATTTATTATAATTATGAATAAAAAAATTCAAAAAGTTATTTATATCAATATTTGGCAAAAAATTCGTCGCAACCTCTAAATATTTTTTAAAAAATCTAAAAAAAATAGAGGATTATTTTTTCATAAAAAGGAATAAAGTTTTACCTTCGCACATAATGAATTTTTTTAAGGGGTCTGTACAGGGTGTTTCGCGAGTTATTCCGTTAATTATAGGAGTGGTTAGAGGACGAATAAACAAGTCGAAAAGTCCTGTTGCAAAATTTTGTCAGACGCATAGTTTTTGAGCTAGAGAGATTTGAAGTTGCATGGGAAGTCTTGTTTTAAGACAAAGATAAAAGACAGGACTAATACATACATGTGTGTGTGTGTGTTAAAGTGGGCCAAAAGCACCTAGTTTTGAATTTTCAATATTCCGCCTCGGAAAGTTATTCGTTATAGGGAAAGGATACTTGTCAATTTTTTTAAAGATTTTTAAAATTATATTTAGAGGGGACACATCACTTAAGAATGTTTTATGTAATGTAACATACAAAAACACCAGATTTTTTCATGTCACAATTTCACCTACAAATTATTTTAATAATCTAACAATATTTTGCAAACCTATTCTCCTGCAATTAAGAATGTTGATATAATTTTAACGCCGAAAAAATAATCAGGGGTTTTTTAGCCTCAAAAACTTCAAAATCGTGATTTTCATGAGCTGATTTGAGGCCCTAAATATTATTTTTGTCACTTAAAAATTTCAAAAGTTGTTTGTCATGGTAATAGGAGTCGAGTTTCTAAAAATACACTCATCGTTAAATTATGGGCCGGGCTCGGGGGTAGACGGTCCTCAATTCAATGCTATTAAAATCCAGTTTGAA
>JBAGKK010033196.1:0-10862 GCA_037177015.1 Euceroptres primus
TCGCCTCTGTCTCGTCTCCGGCGCCTACTGCGCCTCCGACTCGACGGCGGCTCGGGCTGGAAACATCACACTCGTTGGTAAACGCCATTTTTGCACTCTTGTATCATAAAATACTATTAAACAATATTTTTAATGTTTTTATATATATATATAAAATTCAATTTGTAGTGTGAATCCAAGAAATTTCCATTTTTTTTAGGCTTCAGGAACTATTCTTTTGAACGAGTTCTTGCTCAAATGTCTCTCCGCTGTAACATACGTAACGAAGAATCTAGTTCAGCGCTCAGGGAAGCTTGAAATCTTTCTTTTTTTCGAAATCTGGCATAATTTGGCAATCTTTTAATATGGCCCAAATTTGTCCGTCTCGTCTCGTAGTCCCATATACTTGTCGTGAAGCTTCGGAGACAACTTTGACACAACGTTCTACTGCTTGTGTATTACAAGGCAAAGCGGTCTAGATGCAAGTTAAGTTAGCGATCGACGAAATCTTGAAGTGCAGGAGATGGAATGCCCAAGGTTATCGAAGGTTCAGTAATTTCACATTTTTCCCAGAAGATCATGTGCACATAATCATGTACCTGTGTGTCTTCGATCTCGTGAGACCTTAGCGCACTCGACCTTCGACTCTTGCGACAAACTTCGCGCACGACAAAAAACACCCACGTACCACCCTTGATGCATAATATACTACTTTTGCACTTCACCTCTTAAAGATAAAGATCTCTTCACATTATTAAAGAAAATTGTAAATAGTACTAGGCCCAGATTTGATCCTTGAAGTAGGAATAAATGCGATAGAGCAGCAACCGGCATATGGAACAAAATTTTTCCTATGTGTGAGAAAGTCTTTTAGTAGGATAAGTAAGTTACCAGGAAGGTCAGTGTTTTAGAGTTCGTCGATCAGTACCCGATGGTTAAGTTTATTAAAGAACTTTGCTATGTCTAAATAAATCACGTCCACTTGATTCCCCATGTTCAAAGATTCATCTATAAATTGTGTATAAAGTATTAGATTTGTGACCATTGATCGACCCATGATAAAACCGTGTTGAATACCTATAATTTGAGATGATAATAAGGATTTTATAAATTTAGCTATTCAAGCTTCGAAAACTTTACAAAAATGGTTGGTTATTGATATTGGTATGTAATTAGTTGTATCTTTTCTGCCGACTTTGAATACTGAGAAAATTCTTGTGTCTTTTCATAACGCCGGATAAATGCCCTTATCTAATATCAGGTTATAAATATAGCATAAAGGTTTCGTTAACGTATCAGCACATTCCCTTAGTAGAAAGCTAGGAATACGATCTGTTCCAAAAGTTAGTGTATTCAGAAGAGCTTTTATTGCAAGTTTTACTTCCAAAGTGTCCAGTTTCAATTTATAACCAAAATATCCTGCAGGTTATAAATTCTTCCATTCATTATTATCAATAGTGCTTTTATCATAGACACTATGGAAGTATTTAGCAGAATGCATTTACAATCGACGTAGGCTCCTCAAGCTGAGTGTTATTCAAGAACATTATACCTTGAATTCTAGTCTCTCTTTCGATCACCGAGATAAATCCAGAATTTTTTTGGATCCTTAATTAACGCGTTTTCAGATTTAGCCGTAAAATTTTTAAAATCTCCATCAATAAATTACTTTATATCTTTTCTCAAAAATTTGTATCATTGTTGATGATACTCGATATTCACTTTACTCTTCTTTATCAATTTTTATTTGCTTTTAATTTTGGATATAAGTTCCTTCGAATACCATATCGGAAATTTATCTTGGTGAAATTTATCTTGGTGATCTAGAAACTATGAGTTCAATTACATCAAGTAACTTTTTATACAGTAAATCACAAGCCTTTTCAATATCGCTTAAAGTGAATAAATCTTCCCAGTCTATATTACCAGTTTCTCTACATTGATGGAATTTATTTGCTTTAGCATAGTTATATCTAATCGAAATAGAATCCTTGACTTCAAAATTAGTTTGTTGCGTTTTCTCTTTTGTTAAAAACGATATGTCAATGGCAGGATGGTAGAAATCCTCCTTAACCAGAGGTACAGTGTGTGCTACTTCAGAGTCATGTACATTAGTGAAAATTAAACCTCAGCAACGGTTTTGTTTATTTTTTTACCTGATTTAATTGACGCATTTCAAGGTTGCACATGAACGACATAACAGGTATGCTTTGCGGTAAAATTGATTATTAATTTCAAAGATAAAATTTCTGATATTAAAATCCTCAGTTATTAATATTTGATGATTATAAGCTAATAGAGTATCCTCAAGAGATTGTACAAAATTTTCAAAATCCTCTAAGCTGATATCAGGTGGAATATAAACTGACATAATAATACAAGATGCCCGAGGTGTAATAATTTTGGATGCAGCGTTTATTAACCACCTCTAAGCTGATTTCTTGTGACTTGAATTTGTTTCTTATGGTAATTAATATCCCACTCCCTAAAGAAATTCAGTCCTGTGTGCAAGTATTAAAATAGGAGCTGTAAAATAACTCATTCGTACTAACATTTTCTTTTAACCATGTTTCTGTTATACAAAGAACATCATACGTATCTAAATCTATAAATCTTTTTACTTCAGTTATTTTTGTGTTAAAACCTTTGGTATTTTGATAGAATACTCTTAATACCTCTTCGGGTTCGCTATCGATTGGCTCTATTCCTAATGTTGTTGGTTGAGTCTGTAGTCCAGATTCTTGATTTTTGTTATCGTCGGTTAGCTTTGAATTCCGTTAATTTTTATGTTCTCTGTTTTTTCGGTTCTTGATTTCAGTTGTTGCTTCATCTTCAGTAATTACATTGATTGGATCTTTGTGTGATCCACACCGATTATAATTCCTGATATTGAGGGGGAGGGGGGCGGAGTTTGTTTTGCTTTTTCAAGATGTTGAATTGCTTTGAGCACGTAAAAGCTTCTTCCTTCGTCGGAAATACGCACTGACCTTGGCCTGTTTCGAATCTATGAATTATGGCCCAATTTATATGACTTAATATTCTGTGTACAGTTTCTTACAATACTGGAAACAATTTCAGATATTTTTGTGGATAGGTAGGCACCACGCACTAAGGAGGAATTATTATTCGAGGAAGTAGACATTGACTGTACGACTTTCAAACATGAACCGTTTGAAAGTTTAGAAAATTTGGTATCGAATGCGCTTATATCTAAATCATTTTAATAAACAGGTCGAAAAGACCAAGAACATAAATTAATATTAAATAATTGCTGAATTATTGAAGAGAGTATATGTGATGAAATTCGAGATTACACACGATGACGACAAATCTCATAATTTTGGCTTCCCAAAAATTTCTATTGTAACATACGTTCCAGGCAACTTCAAAAATTACCGTGTCGAAAACGAAGTGAAATAAGTTTTATGAATTTATTTTATAAGTTAAGACCTGGGCAGGGTACCATGAGCCCTAATAATATTCCTCGACGCAGCACTTTTGATTGCCGAAGTAAAGAACTAAGCTGCTCTGGAAGTCAGAGGAAATATTTCTAATGAAATATTTTCTAAACTTTTTAAAAGCATAATATTCAATTATGCTCTCTTATTATAAATTACACCCTTATGTTTTCCGGAGGTTTCTGTATGCCCGTATTAGCATTTTTTCAGTGTCTAAAATCATCAGAAAGAATGCCATAATGTAAGAATATACATACATAATAAGAACAGGAATACACATATGCATATGTGTAGGTTATGTACGAATAGATACGTTGAATTGTAAGCAGGAATGAGAGAACATGTATGTGGTATGAGAAAGAAAGACAGAACGTAGAAACCTAAAAGAATTGAGGTGAGAAGGCATCGAATTTTCCGACGGAAGAAAGCCTTCCTTCTCATTTCCATTCCTCCGAGCTGGTAGCATTAAGGCATTTAGTAAGGATCATCCAGGGTAAGGTGAATAAATGTATCGTTTCATAATTTTAGTGTTTAAGCAACGGGTGTTAATTTCGGAAATTCTCAATTTGTAAAATTGTATCCTTCAGATCTTTGTCTATTCAATAAACTCCTATTCAAATTAGGATTTTTGGGCCTAAAAACAATTGTTTCTTTTCTCGATTTCATCCCTTATTTCAAAATTATTGAAATTCAAAATATAAGTAAATTGGCTCGAGATAGCACACTGACCAGGAGAGGGTAATCGATCCCATTAATAAAAACAGGTTCCGACGAAACTTAGCAGCTTGATAGCCTCCAACGCGATTATAAATGAAGTATTTAAATTAATATAGATCGTTCATGACATCTATTGCACGAGTAAATATTTTTTAAGGCTACTCGGCAATTATTTAATATTTATTTATATTCTTAGTCTAGATTTAACGAGTAGGGTTTGCTCTTGATTTTATGATTTTGCCAAATTCTTGGGAACACTTTTCTAGATTTGGTGAAGAGTTGAACGCAAAATTTCAAAATGATAATTTTGTTGAAAAAACCTTTGAGTTTCAAGACAAAAATTTTTCGAATCGTTTATTAAAATGTATTAGATATAAGCGGAATCGACGTAAAATTTTCCATTCATTCCAACGGTTCATGTTTGATTTTCGTACACTCCATTTCTGTACAGATATAAGCCTTTGAAAGTAAAGCATCCTTTTTCAAACGGTCAACGCAAATATACCCAAATTCTGTCGGTAGTGTAAACTTTCGCATCTTACAAATCTCTTTACTACTCCGCCAATTCCTTCGCATGCATTTTTTCCATGCGATATGGCAAAGAAATGCCACTCGACTTCAATATTGAAATCTTCTACGTGATGGACTAAGTTAACAAATTTTTTTTTTGAGTTTGTATTTTGAAGCAGCACCGTCAAAAAAAATAATAAATTTTCGTAAAATTATCACTGCCGTATTTTTGACGTAGCCAGTTAATTAATTTTTTAAAAATATGAGCAGATATTAGATCCTTACCTGTGCTGGACAGAACATTTGAATTCGTGAAACTGTTCTTGATTTCTTCAAGTTCGTTGACTGCGGCTTCAACAGTGTTCAATCTCGCTTTGGTTTCTGTCATGTCTGATTTATATTTTTATTCTTTCTTATCCGCTTCATGTATACTTTTGTTTAATTCGGCTTTGTGGTTACTTAAACTTGTTTCAAAACATTTTTTGAGGTTCTCCTTGATAATCATTTCTATTTTCCCCATTTCTATTTTCATCTGCTCTTTTATCGTTTAATTTTGCTTTGTTAGGCAGGTTTCCATTTTCCTGGAAATCATTTCTTTTCATACCTCTTTGGATAGAGCCAGAGCCACTGGTGAATTCGATCGTGGACCACAGCATTTGATAGACACTCCAGTAGCTTGCTGTCTTCCTTGATTGGCACAACCTGGATGGTAGAAGATCCATTACATTCTTTGCAAATCCTTTCCATGATACCTCTTTTCGACTCTTCACTTTATTTATTGCAGCGTCGATTATTCAAAAAATTGAAATTTGCTTAAACACACTGCTTGTTAGCCTAAGATATGTAAGATATGTTATACACACTTTTTTATTTTTAGTCTGCCATTCGCTTTCACAAACTTTACACTGATAACTGTTTTAATTATTTTGCAATAGAGATTTATTGGATAAACGGTAATTTTGTAGGGAAATTTCGGACATGATGCAATAATCCACAAATTACAAAAATACAACTAATTATTTTAAATACTCAGATGAGTAAAAATACTAGCCATTCGACATGCAGCAGAAAAGTATAACATGCAAAAATTAACGTCTAAATCCAAACCTTACTAAACAGTCTTATATATTGTAACGCCGTATTTTGTCGGCGTTACATATTGCAAAATATAATGAAATTAATTTCAATTTTGGTTAATAAAAGTAAGCTCCAGGCTCGAATAAATACGAGTACTGTGAGACTCGAGTTGACAGGTCGGGTGGCTGTACCCAGAGGACCTGCCAACTATCACATATTTCTTTATTTGTAAGTTTATTTCAATTATTAACTTACGTGGCAGGTCGGGTCTGTTATTCCCGCATGATCTGTCAGTGGTCTAAACATTTTGTTCACTTTAAATATCCATAGTTTGGAGGTTAGGTTTCCGGCTGCTCGCCCAAGTATTATCCAGAGTCAGAATTTCACTTAATAATTAATCCACTGACTCGATATTTTATTTTCATGACAATCACGGGTAATGGGGGTCGTTGACCCTCATCAGGACAACAGCTGAGCTCAGCTGGTGGAAGTCACTACCACCAAACATCTCGACACTCACAGACGTCGCGTGGCGGGCTGCTGCGGGGAGGCACACTGGTTTGTCGTTGGAATATTTACCCACGTATACACCATGGACGTGATTCCCGTGGTGTTCAAGAGCGTGGGTGAAACACCATGAAATCCGGCTGCGTTTCGGGATTCGACCAACGTGCGAGTTTGACAGTGCAGCAGACGATTAGCGTATTCTCGGCACAATAGGTACCGGCGTTACCTTCGCGCGGAATTGTACCACCTACGGGTTTTAAATTTTGTACCTTTCGTGGGGTAGCGGGTAGGACCGTACATAAACGCACCGAGCGCTGCGGTAGTCACGGGAGCGAACGTCTTTGTGCGACGTGGCGATCGTCGCCATTCGAGTCTGGAGCGTCTTGAGGTGTGGTTGCTGTCACCTTTTTCTCTCAGCTGGACGGATGCATTCCTGTGGACGTGGGTGCTTCCGGGGCGGGCGCCGAGTGTGTCTCACAGGTATTTAGTATCCCATGGTTGTAATTTTAAAGTGCCAGCTCCGTTCGGAATGTATGTAAAATTTTCTGTCAAGATCTTAAAGCTGGGATTGCGTTGCAATTCCACTCTCGCCTCTACCGTGGGTCATCCGTGTCTTTTGTTTCTGGCATAAATTAGAATTCGCTGGTTTCTTTGCTATTAGAGTCAGTAGATAAAATTTCATTTATTAGTCTGGCTGTAACTTTTCTCACAGCGGCGAGTAGCGTCGCTATAACGGTGGGCGTGGCCGCCATTTTATGTGTTACGGTTCTCTCCGTTTTGCAAAATAGTTGGAGGGTTTCCTCCAAACCCTCATAATAATTTAATTCAGTCTTGAGTAGTAGATGAAACTTAAATTAGAAATGATCAACGGAAGTGAATAATTGTACTTGGGCGGCCTGTCCAGGGCAGAACGTTGCTGTTGCGTCATGGCTTGTTGCCACAGCCTGGTATTTCAGCTTCGGTAGATTTTCGCTATTTGTTAAATTGATGGAATTGCGTTCTCCTTGTTTTGAAATACATATTTTTTACTAAAGTGTGGTGAGTTTTCATCCTGGTTTTGCTCCTTACCCCCCACTCTCCGCGGTCTGGATTTTAGTCGCGCTTGAAAATTTATTAAATCAAAAGTAACATAAATTCTTTTGTGTGAAAATTTTATAAAAATATTAGCAAGTGGGATTTCTTTTGTGAGTCCCAGTCCTGGTGAAAATTAAAATTTAATAAGAAATAAAAATTTACTTAAGCAAGTACAACATTTTAAAAATGTTGTGTTAAAATTGTATCGAAATCGGAGCATAACTTACGAAGATACACGACTTTAACCGAAGGTGCCTCGAGCGGTCTGTCGCTTTACCCAGTTTAACTTCGAACGCTGAGCTGTGCACACGTCGAGTTGTTTGCTTTGTATCGTAAAGTGGTTGTTGCTTATTTCAATATTATTTGCTTGAAATGGGAAATAAGAGAAACTAAAAAGAAAACGTACGTTTGTAAGAGTAGACAAAAAAAAACGAAAACAATTTCTTAATCCGAAAACGGCAGAGCAAGACGATAGCGTTTTAGCTGCTTCTACAAAAAAGTTGAAAAATCAAAGAGTATCATGTGTCAAAAAATGGTTCCATAGATTATAGAATTATAAATTTTTTCACGGTTTTTTATGTACTTTCAAACCTTGTAAAGTGTGCACGATGTAACGGAAAAGTGAATTTCGGTACAGCATCTGAACGCGGCCTCGGATTCAAGTTGGCTGTCAATTGTGAAAATTGCAAACCCGAGTTGTTACGATCCACTAAAAACTTTTAGTTTTAGTCGTAACGACAGATAAATAGACAGCCCAGCATACTGCACAACAATTGCTACATGAATATTGTCGATAAGGCAGTATAGTAAACCCTAAGTTGTTTCTTAGCGCCTGCTAGTAGGCAGCCAATGTATGCTCATCCAGATTCACGTTCGCATGATCTTATAACAAAAGTTAAATTGAATTAAGGTTAAAGTATAGTTCTAGATAATAAGATTAATAGACATAACTATAAACAAATAGAGACAAGTACATAAATGTATTTGCTTCTATAATCATGAATCGCTTATCGAATCATACAAAGGGAAAGAGAAGAGAAAGAATAAGAAATAATAAATGTATTAGACGAAGGGATCACATGTTCACCAGCATCATTATGTGATAATTAAATACACCAAATAAAGAATGGATTAGGTTTCTTAAACACGATCATGCCGCGATGCCGACTCGCTCCGAACGTGCTTCCTTACAGTTTTGTAAAACGTACGTGCTTCCTTACAGTTTTGTCAAACGTTCGTGCTTCCTTACAGTTTTGTAAAACGTACGTGCTTCTTTGCCGTTTTTCGAGGGTCATTCCTTCCAATAGAATTGATCCACTATAAATACCCCCGGATTTCATCCGGTGGGGGTCTTTTGTCTCCAATCAGTAATACTGTCAGTACCTATCTCGGGACCGAATCGCCAAGGCTAGGACGTGAGTCGTATAAAGCAGCAGAGATCGCGGCCTTTGAGTATAAGGGAGCAGGATACCTTCGGCTAGGGCGTGAGACCCTATAGAGCATTTTTTCTTTGCGCCGTACATCGGCCGGCGGGCTCAGCGCTGCACAGTGGGCCAGAAAATGAAGAAAAGTATCAAAATTCGCGGTGCGGAAGAGTACGAATCTTAAGTCCGATAATTAAATTTTGCAAATTCAAGATGGTGGATTCAAAATAGCGGATCTAAATTTACAAAAAAAGGCATATAGCTCTAGAAACTTTTACTCGTGGGTTTTCGGAGTCTTTGAGTACGATTCTCAAGTCAGGAAAATTAAATTTTTAAATTGAAGATAGCGGATTCGAAATGGCGGATTCAAATTTACAAAAAAGACATATAGCTCTGAAAACTTTTACTCGTGAGTTTTTGGAGTCTCTGAGTACAATTCTCAAGTCAGAAAAATGAAATTTTCAAATTAAAGATGGCGGATACAAATTTACAAAAAAAAGGAGGTATAGGGCTTTTAAAATTTATACTGGACCGTTTTTGAGGTCGCTAAAAACACGATTCGGTATGGCAATTTTGACTTCAGATTCAATTTCAGCAGGTCAAAATACTATAGGAAATACTACATTGGTCTAGAATCCTTTCCATTTTTTGTTTTAGATCATTTATTACGAAAAAAAATTGTTTTGAGGGATTTCTTTGTGGTCAGGATAAAAATACGATTCGGTACGGCAATTCTGACTGCAGAATCAGTTTCAGCACGCCAAAAACTATAAATAATATTAATCTGATCCAGAATCCTCTTGTATTTTTTAGATCATTTTTTACAAAAAAACATAGTTCTGAAGAGTTTTTGAGGTTAGGATGGTAATACAATTTTATACGGCAAATCCGACATCAGAATTAGTTTTACCGCTCGAAAGTAGGATAGAAAACCTTAGTTAGTATCATTGTTTACACTAATTTTTTCTGATCATTTTAAACGAAAAAAAAAACACTTCCTTAAGCTGTTTTTTGAGGTCAGAATAAATAAACGCTTATGTACGTCAATTCTGACCTTAGATTCGGTTTCAGCACCCCGAAATACTATAGAACACACTAGTCTGTTCAACGGCTTTTTTTATGGCCCTGTGTAAGCGAAAATGATAATTTTTCCATGTTTTCAGTTTTTGGGCATTCCGCAGCTATAGTACACTTAAATGCTCCTAAAAACGATAATGGAATTATGGAAGATAATGTGCCAACCTGTCAATTCGCGCAAAAAAATATTCCGACATTTTTCTAGTGTAGTGCGAATTTTGATACTTTTCTTCATTTTCTGGCCCATTGTGCGCTGCAGTCAGGCGCGGTGCTTGGATCGGGATTCAACGTGATAATGTGTCGGTACGAAATTAGGAAGATAAAAAACTTTCATTGTACACTGTTATTTAAAAGAAATGTAATTATTTTTGTATCAAGTTCAAAAAATACAAAACCAGGAAAGCCTTAAACTTCGATCAAACAAAAAACAAATACGATATACTTCGAATAAAATTGCTACAAAACAATACTAAAAAAACAAAAAAAGTATCCCTACTTTTTTTTGACAATGACATGATCTACAAATCTTGGGTCTTTTGAAAAAAATTTACACTGAACGGTTGTTCTGTTTTTTGCTGAAAAGTGGTGATACTGACGGGTATTTTTGATAGTAATTGTTTGGCTAAAACGAGTTTGCAATTTTTCTTCGTAGGCATTGTGTTCAGCATGGGAACAAAAGTCCAAATCACTGTTTTTGGCCCATTGGAGCATGTCAAGCATGTCTTTTGACAGCACTGTCAAAAGACATGCTTGACAGCACATGCAAGACATGCATAACGGCACTGTTCAAATTTTTTCTTCCTCTTTCGACAGCACTGTTAAAAGACATGTTTATAGAGCAAGTTTGCAACGTGTTGATGGAAACTACTTGAACTCTCCTGAGTTTTTTCCAATGGGCCAAAGTGTTTTACAAAAACATTGATTTTGACTTTTGTTCCCATGCTGAACACAATACCCACGAAAAAAATTGCAAACTCGTTTTAGCCAAGCAATTACTATCAAAAATACCCGTCAGTATCACCACTTTTCAGCAAAAAAC
>JBAGKK010033207.1:0-10862 GCA_037177015.1 Euceroptres primus
TTACATCACGACTCTCTGCGCATTTACTTTTTTACGTTCAGAGACTATATACGCGGTCCTGAATGTTGACATAAGATACTCGCTCGAATAGCATAAAAAATAGTTTAGTGGACCGTCTACCCCCAAGCCCGGTCCTTTAGTCAACGACGAGTGTATTTTATTTGGGAAATCTCATTTATTTCATGACTTTCATTTGCAATATTTTACTATATTTTTTGAAGTTTAATGACCTCAAAACATCAGAATGTGAAATTTTTACAGCATCAATTAATTTTTTGAAATGGCTTCTATTTGATGCAATTGCAAAGCATTATTTTGCGGCTTTTTTGTTACCTTATAAACTGTAAAGATAAATGTTTCTTCAATTACATATTCGGTCATATTTTAAATATTTTTTAATTCTGGTTCCAAATTTTCCAGGAAATTTTGTGTAGCACATTTCTTTTCTGAGAAAATTCCGATTAGAGGTAAAAAATTCAATATGATGGACCAAAATTTCCAAAAAGTTTGGATTTGTATGAAATTTATTATATTAAGGTTTTTGACGACGCTGAATCCTAATCTGAACACAGATTTTCAAAATTCAAAATGACGGTTTCAATATGGCAGATAGAAATTTTAAAAAAGTTTTGATTTGTTTGAAACTTAGTATCCTAAGGTTTTTGAGGTCGCTGAATCCAAATCTGACTTCAGATTTTCAAAATTTAAAATAACGTATCCAATATAGAGGAATACAAATTTCAAAGAATGTCTAGATTTGTTTGAAACGTAGTATTTTTGAGAAAGATACAATTATTTCGGGAAAATCAATATTCATTATGCAGGATTTTACCATGTAGAATATTGGTCTTTAGAGTGTTTAATTTTATTAATACGTAACAAGTTTTGATACTAACATTTAAGGAGTTTTGATACTAACCCCATGTTTCTTAAATTTAAGTAAGTCGGTGAGCACACTTAATAAAAGAAATCGTAAGAAAGTTACCGAAATTTACCCCTAATAATCGGCAAGTTAACATATTGCAGTATCTTACCGGAATTCTTACGACTCGGGTCGTAAGAATTCCGGTAAGTAAGCCGATGAGCATTCTTAATGTCAGGATCGTTACATTTCCTTCACAAAATGACTAACAGATTCAAATAGAAAAAGTCTATGTGGAAACCGTGTATTATTATCATGTAAATTGCAAACTGAAACAAACAAACTTCGTTTCCTGTTTGGACGAGTTTGGAATTTTTAATAGAAAATGAACTGGTTTCTGTTCGTTTCTTCAAATCGATTTAGGAAATCTAAATTGGAGCCAACAGACCCAAAAGTCTAATCGTTTCTATTTGAAATTTTCGAAGTTGATTTACACTCCACATCACTGCGCACACAATCACTACACATTTAATCGCATGCAAACACGATTAGAATTCGACAACGCAGCGGGGTTCGAGAAACCTAACTAAATCTCACGGCAACTCTAACGCATAAAATATTTTTCCAATATCTTGGTTAAGTTTCATTGATAGATTCTTTTGGTTTCTCTTGGTTTCTGTTGACTTCTTCAAATTGATGTGGCGAATGCCAAACTCGACTCACCAGACCCCAGAGTCCATCCAGAGTTATTTCCAACAGACAATGAGCTAGTTTCTGTTACTATACGGTATACGCCTAACCGGCCCAACAGACTGTTGGATTCTATTTGGAATTTCCAATAGAGGATGAGCTGGTTTCTATTTCAATACAATATTTAAGCCAAGATAATTTAAATTATAATAATTTGGAAATGTTAATCATAATATTAATATTAAAGTTACGAGCCTTCCCAGTAAATAATTTTTTTTCTAATTTTCAGGAACACTGAAATAATGTTCTGCACAATTTTATTTCATTCAGTATTATTTGAGAGACTTGAAAATTGTGCAATTAATACTTCAAAGTTCCCGTAACCTGAGGGCCTTAAAGAGCTGTCGACGCAGCACTTTCGTCGCCCAGGCTAAGATTCTGACTAGCCGGTCCAAGGAAAGAAATAAACCTTTACTTAAAAGTTTCAAATTCTCATCGAAAAAATGAGCACATTCTTGAGTACTTCAAAGAATTCTTTTTGGGTTTTCCCTCTTGGAAAGATTCCAAAAGGGAAAACCCAAAAAGAGTCCGTTTAGGTACTTAAGAATATGTTTATAAAAGTTCCACGTTTTTCTCACATGCTTCTCAGGTACGGTTGTGTGAAAGTTACATAAAGATGCAAGCAAGCACATATGATAATTGACTTATAAGTATTTAGTTAAATTACACGAGCGACTGTAAAACAGGGGTTGCAAAGAATGAACGGAAGAATGTCGGTGGGAGAGTGAGAGAGTATTCCATGAGACGCAAGGAGGAAGAAACGAGAAAGAGAGAGCTTGCGCTTAGCACACTAGTCACACACACATATACACCCAGCACACATTCAACACCATGTTACTACTTTCCACCATTTGCAAATTACAACTGCATAGATAGCTAGTACCACTGCTTCGACGCTAAATGTCAAAGTTTAAAGCCTGAAAACTTGAATTGTGCCGACTCGCCTTCTCGCCGGCTTTTCTCATAACATTTCTTTGTACGCAAAGTGTCACACGCATTCACAGAGAGGTGATATATTGAGTTTTGCATCCGTGAAACAGTGAAAAATTTATAATGGAAAAACACAAGAAAATGAAGAGTGACTCTAGGACTCCTGAAAGACTTATTAAAAATGTTAAAAAACTCTAAGAGAAAATTCAAAGGCGTTTAAGTGAGGATTATTCGTCTTCGTTAACTGGTAAGTTTTTCCTTCTTTCATATAATTGCCCTTTTTCTGCTCTGAATTTCAGAAATCTATTTTTTAAAATATATATTTATATGCAAACATATAATATATTTCAAATCTGCATTGTTACAAGACACCCAAGCCCATGATGCAATATCACGAGATGCACTAGCAAAAATGCAATATAATTAAGATAGAAATATTTAAAATTACTCAATTTCTCATAATTGATTTTATTTTATTTTTTTTTAATTGTCAGAAAATGAAGAAGATTTATCAGAACAGAAGAGTTCAGAGCAGAAAAAAAGAGAACCGCCACAAGTGGACGTCGCTGGTCCGGCTAACGTAAACACAGATAACAGTAATCTAAACACTGTTACGGAATCTGATCCTTAGCCTCAAATCAGTATAGATATTTTTGAGACCTTGGGCAAAGATTGCAGTCACTCTCAATCATAGAGGTCTCTTTCCATAAAGATCTAAAGGATTTCTGGAACAATTGGTTAACAGTAGGCCTTCCAAAGGACAGGAAAAATTAAATATTGAAGATATATCCAAGACCAGGTTCCTTGGGGCTTTGCTCCTCAATACTTAACTTTCAACCCATGTTTTTAGTGAATCTTCACTTACAATAAACGAATACTTCACTGATTACCAAAATTACTTAGATTCTACTTTAGCTTCTCTGGGTACAGCTATTTCTTCCTTGATAGCTAATGAAGATATAGATAAATTGCAATTTTTTAAACGTCTTGCAGATACAAGACAGTTAATAGCAGAAGTGCACCACTCTTCAGCAGTAGCAAAAAGAGCTTCCATAAAAGTAAATGTTTCCAAGGACACCAAAGGACTTGTGGAGAAAACTCAACCTGATGTTAACCTTTTCAGTTATAACCTTTCTGATAAAATAAAAGAAGCGAAAGGAATTAAAAAGTTAGGTCAAGAAATAAAACCACAGACCGTAAAAAAATCAATTCCATAAGCAATATTTTACGGCTTCTACACCACAGCGCTAGAGGTGATGCGTACAGCTTGCGTGCGCAATCGGCAAAATGCAATTTTCTCTAAAATAAGTGAAAACGCAGAGCAGCGCGCACTCTGAACTTGCAGTACACAAAATACTGAATACATTAATATCTCAAAATTGTTAATAACTTGTGGACTTCCAGAGAATAATTAATCGGCGTCTTACAAAGTGGTATTAAAATACAATAACTCGCAATATGCTTGGATTTATCTAACACTAGGCTTACATTTTCTTGCTTGCTAACTATTTCTACAAAAAATCAATCCATACTGATGAGAAAAAACGATAGAACAATTTAGGAAAACTGAATTTGTATAATAGACGTAACATTGTCCAACAATCAGCTAATTTCCATTTCCAAATCACCAATTTAAGCTCATTTCCAAGTTCGCTTAAGTCCCAACAGCCCGATATCTGAACAAAACCAAAAAGGATTCCACCACATCTACTTTAACATGTCTAGATAACAATAAAACATTGCTTTTGGGAATGTCTTATAGTGATTTTTGGCCACTTTTTTGGCCTCCTGGCCCATAGTGCGACACAAACTGGGAATTATTTTACAGTTCAATAATACTTTACGGTTCTTTTTCCCAACAAAATATGTACCTCTTTACACATACACTTTCAGAATATCGAGATAGATATAAGAGATTATCTTGGTAATTCAATACCATTTGAGTGTGTGACGCTGACCGTGACCCCACAATTCAAGTGTCTGGATTGTTTGAAAAAAAACGAATAACAAATAAAAAACATGACTTAGTCTGACAATCTTTTTGATTTTCAAATTGGTGATGGTCAGAGCTCACAAATTGATCACATGTATATTGGCTTACAATATCAAAGAGGACACGGTATCGGTAGTTTCCTTGGAGGGCTCTTTCGACGAGTTTTACCACTTTTTTCCAGAGGTGCTAAATCCGTTGGAAAAGAAGCACTTTGTACACGTGTAAACATGACTGTTCGTCACGCGTATGGCAGAGCACACGCGAGTTAGAAAAAGAGGAAGCACTCGAAAGTGTTTGGAAAATCCGTGAAAAAGAAAATAACACAAAGCACAAAGAGACAAAATAAAAAACAATCAATGAGCATAGCTGACATTTTTAGTTAAATAAATTTTTAAAAAGTAAAAATGGCATTTTTATACACACACACACACACACACACACACTCGTGCGAATACATGAAATCTGAATTGGAACTATTCACTTTACCACCTTCACCAACCACTATTGAACAGGCCTAATGGGTTCACTATAAATTCATATCATCTCTCACAGATACTGCACCAATCGAATTTGTAGTACCTGGCCATGGAGATGAATATCTGGATTTGGCATATACCATGTTGAGTGTTCGTGCAAGGATTGTTGATTCAGCATCTCAAGCTGATCAACCTCCTTAAGCAACTGATATTACACCAAGTACCGTAAACAATTTTCTTCATTCCATGTTCAATCAAGTTGATATATACTTAAACCAGAAGATAGTATCTCAACCAAATAATGCTTACGCATACAGAGCATATGTACATTGAGACATTACTTATTTACAACAACGAAAAAAAATGTGCGTGAAAACCACGCTCGTCAGAAGTGAAAACTTCAGCAACTACGGAACAACACAAACTTCACGCAACTAGTTTAATGATAATAACGACACTCATTACACATAAAACATACATTTTCATTGAAATGTCCATTCTCCTTGAGGAAGGAACCCTTATATTTATGTACTTAATGAATTTACTTTCTTCAATTACACGATTGCTTTACGTTTTACCTTTCCCTCTCTTTCACTTATTATTTTACTTACAAGGTTCGCTTCCAAATTGCGTAGTTTAAAAGCACAAAAGCCATACAGTTTGGAAGTTAAACTTGTAAGTAAAATAATAAGAAGAAGAGAGGGAAAGGTAAAACGTTGAGCAATCTTGTAATTGGAAGAAGTAAAATCACTGAGTACATAAATATAAGTGTTCCTTCCTCAAGGAGAATGGACATGTCATTGAATATGTATGTCTTGTGTGTAATGAATGTCGTTATTATCATTAAACTAGTTGTGTAAAGTTTGCATTGTTGCGCTGTTGTTGAAGTTTTCACTTCTGATGCACGTCGTTTCCACGCAATTTTTTTTTATCATAATGATAAATGCCGAAAAATTTTCTCCTTAAAAGTGAAATTTTACAGATTATTTCTTTCTCTGAAGTCAGAATTAATAACGTTTTTTACATTAAAATCGCATTGTTATTTTATCTGTCACTCCAAAACTATATTTTAGGATTAAGAAACTACCTTTTATGCATTTTCTAATCGTTATTTATTATAAATAATAAATTTGAATATTTTTAAAACTTCAAATCAGCACGCCAACGGTAACCAATCCAGGTTTCCGGCGCGGCGCACGCGCAGTTCTAAAAGATCCGAGAATTGGGAGTACTGCGCCACACGTGTATGAGAAGTGGGGCAGCCAACGCTACCCATGCTAATGTTCTCCCACAGCCCCACTCACTCGCCCTCTCCTACTTCCCCTCCCACAATTTCCGTTACACCTTCGCTCCTAACAACCGACTTACCCTACCGCTCCTGAAGAAGTTTTCACTTCAGAAGAAATTCTCATCTTATCGCTACCTTATGGTATAATGATACACTTGTTAAACTAAATACTCTGGAAGATAACGTCGCGGGTTACAAAAAACGTCGTGATTGTTTCGCAGGCGGAAAGCAAGTAGATTTTCTCGGACATTTGCATTGTGATGTTTTTAAACCCAAAAAATATTTATTGAATGGTATAGAAGTTAGAGTTCGATTCGTACGTTCGAGAGATTCTGTCTGTCTCATTAGCTCTTCAACTACACATCGTCTTTATATTTTGGCAGCAAGTCTTCTTGTTCGCAGAGCAAAAATTAGTCGAGGTATTTTGTTGGCTCATAGGCGAAAACTTTCTAAGTCCACAGCAAAGAATCCTCTCACGCGTGTAGAAGTCAAGGCAGTGATCCTTGTCGTTATTATCATGATCAAGTCAAGGCAGCAATATGGTATACTTGGACACACCGTAGATAACATTACATTAAGTCAAATAACAAAGCGCTTGATTATCGGATTCGTTGATATCAAAGTTTTAATTGGAAATTTTTTTCTGAATCTCTTGAACTTCAAAAATTATAAAATAAATTACCTTTCTCTCTATGTAGATGGTGTGCAAGTTCCATAAAAAGCTTTTCAGACAGATTTCTCTTTAAAAAACCTTTATGTAGATGCATATCGTATAATTTTCTCAGGAATTTTCATTTTCTTAACGAAGAAGGTGGTCTCTCTCATGCTGATTGTTTAAATGGTTTTTACTTATTTACTTTTAATTTGACACCCGATTTTTCAGCAAATGATAATGCTCATTGGAATTCAATAAAGTGTGGTAGTATACGTATTGAAATACCATTCGCAGAAGAATTCTCCTCGACAGTAAATTGTATTGCCTATGCGGATTATGATTACATTCTTGAAATTGACGCGTCTAGACAAGTTGTAGTTGACTTTGGAGCATGAAGTAAGATAACACGAATATTGAATTTTCTACAAACGTTGCACTATACACCTATACATTTCACCGTGTTGAGAAATCCTAACGTACAGTCTTCAGTTTGACTTCATCTAATTCGCATTGCTATGGATTTTGTCATCGACATCCAAGGATTTAAGGACGCCGACAATAATTTTTTACCAAAAGAGGTTGCCATTGTGGGAGTTGAAGAAAGTTATTTTGGACACTGGTTTGTTGCTCTGAACTATTCCTTCAACAATCTTTCTCCGCTCATTTGTACTCAGAACAATTGGGTTACACGACATTACCACGGAATCGAATGGTTTGACGGTAGAGCACAATCTCGTCAGCTATACGCCACTCTTCATGATATTGCGAGAAATTCCGATTCTATATACACCACAGATCACGCCAAGGTGAAATTCCTCTACACTGTCACTGGTCGGGAAAATATGTAGTAATAAATATCGAAAATAAAATTAAACGTTTTACTTTTTAATTTGTATTCCTTACCTGCACCTTAAGTGGTAGGAGAAAAGATATATGAATTTTTGTATGCTGCTTTATAAGTTCAGCAGCATTTTGATAGTTATGAAGTATTCACAACGTCGAAAACTTGAAATTTTTTCCGATATGTTAGTTTCGCGCATTAATATGCTGACTGTTTTGCCTTATCTTGCTCATAAAGGGATTTAAATATAGATTTGACGTCAACATTCCAAAATGCATAGTGAGTAAATGGATAGTGAGTAATTTTTTCCGATGTTAGTTTCGCGCATTAATATGCTGACTGTTTTGTCTTGTCTCGTTCATAAAGGGATTTACAATAGATTTGACGTCAACATTCCAAAATGGATAGTGAGTAACTTTTCGTAGATCTTTTTTTTCGTTAAAAAATGAGAGCAATGTTTATCATCATTTTTCAGAAATCTTTAAATCATCCTGTTACAGTGAAAAATATAATAATCACAGTTAAAACTCATGGGCCAGATATGTACAAAAAATTTCCTCCTCAGTTTATGACAGTCAGGACACCCAATTCTTGCTGACTACCTAGAATTTAGTCCTGCAGACGAAGAATAATCATAATATACAGCTTTTTGGTGTAATTTATCACAAATAAGCAGATAATAAGTCTCATATTAACAAATACTACTTTGTTTATCATATCTATTCCCTAATTGTACTCAGATTAGTGTATATAATATCGAAGCATCAGTCATGGAATTGAAGGTCAATAATAAAAACAGTTGTAGATTTAAAACGTTTTGGTCCCGGTTTTGGACCCTCATCAGTTATGTAAAATCTATTGTCTGAGAAAAAAATATATACAATGAAGATGGAAAGTTATGAGTTAGAAAAAAGTTAGGAAAGTGTTACAAAAAATTACAGATTTGAATATAAAAAAATAATATAAGAATAAGCGAGGTTACCTCATAAAAAGAGGCCCTACAATTTAAGTGAAAGTGAAAAAGGAATAAATAATAACAGTAAAAATTTGTTTAAAAACAATTAAACAACGGAAGGTCAATGAATAAAAAAGCAAACATACCTGGTATAAAATCACAATAAGTGAATAAGTGAACTGGAACAAATTTTTTGATTTACAATTGATTTAAGTTCATAAGTGGTTTATAGCTGTCGGCAAATAAATTATTTTCATATCTAAGGTTTATAGTGTTGGGTATTTTGTTGATAAAAAAGTTTTCAACTACTTTTTTACGGGATTTGTTGTTCTCTGTTGATAGAATCTCAAAATTATCAAAATCAAAATTATGGCCGGTACCAATATAGTGTTTAGTAAGAGCAGTATGATTAGTTTTGTTAGGATGGGAAATAGAATATTTATGTTCACGACAACGTGTCTCCATACATCTGCCAGTCTCACCCACATATAAAGAAGGACAACCAACACAATTGTATTTGTAAACTACTCCAGATTTTTTCTTTTTGGGAAGTCAGTCTTTGAGATTGCTAAAAAATTTTGAAAGACTGTTGGTAGCTTTGTAAAGAATCTTAATATTATGTTTCCTGAAAACTTGTTCAATTTTTTCTGATAAGCCTTTAATGTATGGACAAACTGTGTCATTATTATATAAACGATGAGTTCCTATTTTTAGACAGCTGTTGATTAAAAAATTTGGAAAGCCATTATATTTTAACATATTTCTAATTAAATTTATGTTTTAGAGTCTAAATTCTGGGTCTGAAATTCCAAGTTTTCTTTTGAAACCAATGAATTTTTAAAGAACTGTTTTTATCATTGACCATCAATTCCATGACTGATGCTTCGCTATTAACACATTTAAAATGTCGAGACTAAACATTAAACATTAGTGTATATGCTTAAAAAATGGAGGGGATATTTAGTCAAGCTATGCTTTACAACTTATTGCGTTTCAGTTATTCTCTATATTTCGTGCAGTTCAGTTATATAAAGGGACCAACAATTCTCCCCTGCCCTTCTCTTTTTTTGTCACCAATATGGTTGAATTCCTTTTCCTGTCACCACGTGTCATATCAGTCCATCATCAATGACCTTGAAATTGGATATGGCTATATCCCCTCTTCTGTCATAAGATGTCACGAGGTCATTGTCCTTGACCTTGAAATGGTAATCATCAGCATCAGGAGTGGGGGTGGATGCTTAACGTGAGTGAGAGGTAGGGATTAGTTTGACGTCAACGGTGTCAGGAGTAAGGTTGGGCCAGTTGTAAGCGCCAGAAGGGAGTGAGAGGGGGAGTCAATTGGCCTTTCCATAGTGCAATACTAACTACTCTTGCATCTATAACATAATACTCGTATAATTCAATTTTTATAATATTATGTAAGCTAATTTTTTATATTCAATAATATTTAGAGAATAAATATTCCTGCGGGTTTGAAATTCCCCAGCTTGAATGTAACTTTCTTTCTTACCAGTAGGGGATACACTGTCTGTCCAGGCTAAAAAATCCTATTTAAATTTTATAAACAAAAAACTAGTCATTTTTAGTTCAATTTTCACTATTTTTTTAGACATTTGATTGCCCTCTTTCTAATTTTGAACTTTTTTGGTCGGAGTTAGGTTAGTGCGAAAGCTTCATTAATTGAGATAATTTGTATGTATCATTATTTATTTCCGACCATTGTGGGAAAGGAAAATGGAAGAAGCAAAAATTTTCAAAATGCCAGAAGTCCGCAATTTGAAAATTTTTTAAAACTTTTTATTGTTTACAACTTGAACGAATATGTGACCAAATTACAAATTATTTCGCTTTTTAGTTCACTGTCAATCCACTCAAATTTTTTTAGCGGAATTTATCTTTATACCCCCTTAAATATGTTGTGCAAACTGCGTGCATGCGCAAAGATATTAACCAACCAAAATAGTATATAACGATACAAGTGCGATAAGTTGCACTTAATGGCACGGCGAGTTTGCGCCCGAGCGCCAGCAAGGGCGCTAAACGCCGTGCCTTCAAGTGCAGCTTATCGCACGAGTATCGTTTACTATTTTATAGCACGTATGACTTAAA
>JBAGKK010033218.1:0-10862 GCA_037177015.1 Euceroptres primus
CCATCTGAACTTGAAATCAAAAACAAAGTTAACAATCTCTTTAAAAGTACTGAGCGCTTTGAGAAAATTAAACATGATTTAATTTCTAAAGAATCAATAAAATGAGTCGCAAGCATAATCACTAGCCCTAGAGGCGCTCAAACTTATTTTAATAAAAGAGAAATTTAAGTATCATGCTGAAATTGCGGGTAATAATAAAGAATATATTCAAGCATTATTTTCGGGTAAAAGTGAATCATGAGGAATGAACTTGACTCTGCGCAAAGAACGACGAATATTTTGTGTGTCCGGAAGCGCGCTTAAACTAGCGAGCGAGGCGACCTTCGCGAGCTATAAGGACCTCGCGCGCAGCGCGAGGTTCAACGATAACGGAGCGCAAAGCGCGACGATTAATAATATCAGAGCGCGTAGCGCGACGATTAATAATATCAGAGCGCGTAGCGCGACGATTAATAATATCAGAGCGCGTAGCGTGACGATCAATAGCATCGGAGCGCGAAGCGCGACGAGTATTTTGGATCGGAGTGCGAAGCGCGACGGACACTCCACGCGCCTTAGGCGCGCTCAAATTTGCGAGCGAAGCGCGCGATGAGAATGTGTTCGCGCCCCCGAAGGGGGCCGGGCAGATTTTTGCTCTTATATTTATTCATTTAAAAGATATATTTATTGAAATATATTCAAAAAAAAACTTGTAAATTTTTAATTTTTAAATTAATTTTTTGTCAATTCCATTTTTCCAAACGGAAGCTTTTGATCACAATATTTGGCACAATAGTTGGTACAACTGGACGAAATTTTGTCGATATGAATAAAAAATGTGTGATAAAAAAAGTGATTTTGTAATTTTTTTGAGCTTGCCATTATTTTGAACATGTTTTGCAAAGAGTCCACTGCAAGTGTTTTGAACAATTTTCAAAGTATAGTGCGTCGCGTACTTTTGAACAAACTTTACAGATTATTCTGGTGTTTTGAACAAATACAGAATTTATTGCGCTAAGTGTAAAAGGAAAATACTGCTAAGAATAAATAACATTTCACATTTCGTCAAGTGGAGCAGATATTTACCCTGTCCTGCTTTTAGGTGCATAATTTCAGTATTTGTTCAAAACACCAGAATAATTTGTAAAATATGTTCAAAACAACGCGACGCACTATTCTTTGAAAATTGGCCACATCTGTAGTGGCTTTTTTAAAAACCATGTTCAAAATAACGGCAAGCTCAAAAAAATTACGAAATATTTCTAAGTTCCATCTTTTAAATATTTTCTAAGTCCCAACTTTTTGTTCAAAATACCGTCCTAATCCTTTATTTTTTATCAAACCAACTCCTCTTATTGTTTGTTCAAAACGCGATTTTTTTACACAATGGTTAAAAACTCTCTGGACGATTCTCCTACCCTCTGAATATACATGAGAAAAATATTCAATTGTTTTCAGATAAAAGTGTTGCAGATCAAATTGATCCATTTTTTGGATCATTTTGCACCTCCTGATTTACTTATATATAAGTAAATACTCTCACCTGAAACTTTTGTCACCAGAAGAGTTAAAATCATCTAATAATGTTTATGAATAGTTTTTTATGTAAATGCACTGTTAAAAATGTCTGGTTGAAACTTAAATTTGATAATTACTTAAATTCTATTAATTTAATCAAAATTTTAAACAAAAATTTTTGTAGAATCGTAAGAATGAATTCGCATAAATGTGATTTTTTTGCAGTTTGGAAGAAGCTAAGCTTGGAACAAAAGTTCAGACATCTTATTTAAGGAAAATAACTATAAACATCAAGTGAATGTGTATTTTAAGTAACTGTTACAGAAACATAATGTATTGTACTAAAATACATTTCTCAGCAGAAAAAACATTTAAATTTTTCAAAATATTGAATTTCCACTGTAGCTGTTTGCAAAATGCAAGGAAAACATAAATTCTTGATATTTAATTACAATTTACCTTCAAAATGAGCCGGAGAACATTGGAAACTGTTTGTTATTTAAAAATTTATTTATAATGTAAGAAAATATTTAAATTTGGATATTTTTGCAATATCTTTTTATAGAATTGACTAGGGATGCATGTCGAACCGATAATTCTCGCTACTCGTTCGAGATCAATCCTTCTTTTGTTATTTCCCGATCGAACTCGGTTCGAAAGTTGACATTTCTCGCGAGCATACAAATTTCCTGTAAATATAACCCCTAGAGGGAATAAATTAACCTTAGAAGATTCGGAAGTCAAAATTTTACTAATTTTTCATCTCTTTCATTCGGTTTTATTCATTCGGAAGTTTGTAATTAAAAAATTACTGTCATGTGCGCGATAATTTTCGAGACGAGAAGTTCGCGCAGATGGTCCGAGCAGATTAATCGGATTGGCTGTTTATCATATCGTTCGCTCGATATGGATCACTAGAATTGACACAATAACTTTATTCTCGGTTCATTTTGCAGGGAATTTTAAAAGATTTTAACCTATATAAGAAAGGAAAATTGATCTCTCATATTATTAAAATTAAGAGAATTTAAGTAATCATTGAAAACCTGGTGGTCGCATAGGTATTGTAAAATAAATGAATTTTCTACCAAAAGAAAATTAATCTTAAACTGCAATAAATGAAATTCCGATCATAGTAAATGAATTTTCAACCACAGTAAATGAAAAGTGGTTGAATGTTCAAGAAATTTTTAATAGCGTTTACTGCAATAGTTTACTGCAGTAAATTATTTTATTTACTGACTTGCTGTTGCATATAATTGTTTTCTTTCATAATATTTTAATAATACGTAATGGATGTAGCTGAATTCAAGATTTTTAAGCTTCGATGTTTTGCCAAGGGATTTTTGAATCATTCACAAGTTTCGACAAACGTTAATTGCAGATGAGCTGCGCTCTTTTTTATTCTACTTTTCTTCTCGCATTCACATACGTAATTTTGCAGACGCGACGATTATTCAGGCAAGCAAACACACTGACACACTCGTACAAAAGGAGCATGCGCTTAACGTGATCCTTAGAGAGATCCGAGATTTCAGTGATTCGTTTCTCGGTCAGGTTTACATAGGAAAAGCACACAAGATACAGACCTAACTAGTGCATGGCTGCATACGCTCATACGCGGATCCAGAAAGTTGGCAAAAGGCCATTTAGGTCGACTGATCTTTCATTCTGAAAAACTCCATTTTATTTCATAAAATACAATCATACACTGTTTTACGATGAATTCACTCGAATATAAAAAGCTTATTATCCTTCGAATTCAAATTGTCAAAAGTGAGAGGGTTTTCACAAAACTGAATATCAATTCTATCAAAATTAGAGCTCCTGAATTTCAAAATCACTCGAAACAAGCATTGAATTTAAACTACAATATCATAATTTTATAATTTTCTATTTAATCACGATCAGCACAGTTATTTCAAAATTCGAATCATAAATTCTAGTATCGAGTCATTTAAACTTCGAGTGCTTTCAAGTTTGTACATTACCGGTCATAATTGAGAGTCCACTTGCTTTTCTGTGTTTCCTTCAGTGCCCTTAATTTTAATCATGGAAATAAAATTTTGTTTAAATAACTTCGAAACTATGCAAATTTTATGAAAAATATCCCAAAGTGGAGAAATAATAAACATTTTACAGTATTATGCCATTCATTTGAAATATAAATGTCAAGAGCTAGACAGTATTTTAAGAAAAATGTATTTCAAGTATTTCAAATACAAAGTACAGACAATGTAGTTTAAAATTCAAATATGTTGCAGGGAAAATACAATTTAGCCAATGTATTTCAAATAAAATACAAACACCATTTACGAATTTTTATATTTTATTTGAAATACATTTGAAAATTGTGTACATATTTTATTTGAAATACTTGTATTTTAGATGAAATCCATCCTGAATTAATTATTTAAAATTAATATTAAACCTATGCGCACTAACTAAGAAGCCGTAAGTAAATGCAATGGAGCTTCACAGAGCCTTGAATTCTTTGGAATTCATCATGAATTCTTTGGAATTTAATAAGGAATTCTTTGGAATTTAATTAGGAATTCTTTGGGATTCTTCGGATTTCATCAAACTTGTTAAATTTAAATTTAGTTTTTAAATAATTAGAAAATTCTTCGATATTCTTTGAAATTCATCAAGAATTCTTTAAATTTCACAATGAACTCTTCGGAATTGACCATGAATTCATTGGAATGCTCTGGAATATAATTATGAATTCTTTGGAATTCAACTTGAATTCTTTGGAAATCTTCATGAATTCTTTGAAATTCATCAGGGAATCTTTGTAATTCATCATGATTTCTTTGGAACTGACAATGAACTCTTCGGAATTCACCAGGAATTGATTGGAATACTTTGGAATTTAATTATCAAATCATTGGGATTCTTTAGAATTCACCTTTAATCCTTTGGAAATCTTGAATTTTTTTAAATTCACAATGAACTCTTCGGAATTTACCATAATTTCATTTTCATTTATTTATTATTTATCATTTATTTATTTATTAATTTTCATTTCATTCAATTTCAACTCTAAAGAATGCAAATGAATTCATGGTGAATCCCAGGAACCTTCACGAAATTAAGATGCATTTTTTACATTTTTCCAATAATTTTAACAAATTGTGAATAATTAGATTGTAAACTAGGATGAACAGAACAAGTGAACTGAAAATAAAGATTATACCAAAAATCATTTTAAAATTAAGTGACACTTTAGTTTTATTGCGATCGACACAAAACTCCATATAGTCGGGGCGTCAGAGGCGTAAAGAATCGATATCTCTGCAAGCAACCTATAAGAGAAATTTCGATTTCAAAAGTTAGCTTTTGGACCACACAATACGACCTTAGAGTCTCGAGAATACAGCTGGTCGGAAAGTTACTTTATTATTGCAAAATAGGAGCCGCGAACGGTACTTTTTTTTAGTTTTTTCACGATAGCTCGTTAAATATCGATTTCAGGCCAAAAAGTTACTCTTTTGTAAAATGTTCAGAACAAAATTTTCCATGAGATAAGTGCACGCCGAAAATTGAAAAAAAATTTTTTGTTGCAAAATTGAGATAGAACATAAAAAAGAGACGAAAGTTTGAGTATTAAAAAATTATATTAAAAAATGTCGAAGGTTATTAAAAAAGGATAGTTAAAATGCTTGAGAGTATATGTACCGAATGAGCCGAGGCCTATTCTTAAATATCAAAATGGCGGCCTATTGCAAAATTGTTTAAGTGAAACCTTCAAATTGTTACAACTTTTAAACAGTTTGGAATTTTGTATCGGCTCACAATGCAAATTAAAGTTATTGAAAAATAATATAGGTGCGCAAAAATACAAATTTTTAGCTTAACAATTTGTCTGGCTGTTTATTAATAACTAAAAAAAAAATCGTAACTAAGGGCCGTATCTCCGTTATTTGGAACATTACAGTATTGCAACTAATTGCAGTGTATTGTACTTAAAAGAACTTGACTAATCGTTTTTCGATTCTTAAGATTGGATCAATAGGAGCGGAGATATCGCATTTTCACTTAATTAACGATTGCTTGTGATCTAAATAATATTTTTACTTAAAATTTGGTACAGTGCTTGTAGACAATATATGTACTACAAAAGTACATTTTTTTCAATTCATTCGGATCAAAACTTTTTGCACAAGCACCGTTGGAAAAAAATGCGAGCGAGTGCGTTGCCGCCCGATGTGGCGCGTTGAAGCGAGAAGCCGAGAGTGTGACGTCATGAGAGAAAAGGGCCAGCTGGAGAGGGAAGTCCGAAGCTTAGTTGTATAATTAATTAATTCATCAACAAAAGCACGTAGAGTAATGTTTTTTTTAATTCGTTGTTTTTTTCCGTACTTTAATCTCCGCTCATCAGAATTATCGAATTATCTCTCGAAAGTCCTATTAATGACTACTTTTCTTTTGTTAATGAATTTTATGTCATATTTTATTATACATGCATATTCTTACCTTCCAAATATGATTCTTTCATGTACAGTTTTACTACACTTTTAGCATTGCATGAAATTTTACTCTGTATTGTTTAATAGTGGGATTGTGGGTATTTTATAAAATTAAAAGAAGATGAAAAGATTATATCATAAAATTTATATCAACTGCTCCTATTTGAAACAACGTAACTCATTTTTGCGCATTCTCAGACGGACGTAAGTCAGGCGCTGCAAGCGGGACAGACAGATGCCCGTCTGACGATGCGCAAAAATGAGTTACGTTGTTTCAAATAGGAGCAGTCGATATGTCCAATGAGGATTTTATTTTTGGTGTTCATATCATAGGTTACAAACTCAAAATTGATTTAACTGAACTTAACTTAAAACAATTTATAGCAAGTTAGTTTAAACATATTTCGCTCTTTTGGACGACGGCGGACATAAATTATCATCTTCTTGTACCTCAGTAAAAATAGCATATGAAACGGTATCTTTGTCGAGAGATTGATTAAAATCATTCTAATAAAATATGACATAAAAAAAAGGAAATTAGTCATTAATAGGACTTTGGAGGGATAATTCTGATGAGCGGCGTTAAAGTACGGGAAAAAACAATGAATTTAAAAAAACATTACTCTACGTGCTTTTGTTGATGAATTAACTATTTATACAACTAAGCTCCGGACTCCTCTCTCCGGTTGGCCCCTTCCTCTCATGACGTCACACTCTAGGCTTCCGCGTCAACACGCTGCCACATCGGGCGGCAACGCACTCGCCCGCATTTTTACCAACGATGCTTGTGCAAAAATTAATGATCCAAATGAATTTTAAAAAATGTACTTTTGTAGTATATTTTCTACAAGCACTACACCAAATTTCAAGTAAAAATATTAATTAGATTACGAAAAATCGTTAATTAAGTGAAAATGCGATATCTCGGCTCCTATTGGTCCGATCTTAAAAAAACAAAAAACAATTATTCAAGCTCCTTTAAGTACATTGCATTGCAGTTAGTTGTAATACTTCAATGTTGCAAATAACGGACATACGGCTCTTAGTTACGCGGATTTTTTTCAATTATTAATAAACAGTCGGTCGAATTGTTAAGCTAAAAATTTGTATTTTTGCACACCTATATTATTTTTCAATACCTTTAATTTATATTGTGAGCCGTTACAAAATTCTAAACCGTTTAAAAGTTGTAACAATTTTAAGGTTTCGCATAAACAATTTTTCAATAGGCTGCTATTTTGATATTTAAGGATGAGCCACGGCTCATTCGCAAGATGTACTCTCAGGCATTTTGACTATCTCTTTTTAATAACCTTTGACATTTTTTTATATCATTTTTTAATACTCAAACTTTTGTCTCTTTTTTACGTTCAACCTCAATTGTGCAACAAAACAATTTTTTTCAATTTTCGGCGAGCACTTATCTCATGGGAAATTTCGTTTTGAACATTTTATAATAGAGTAACTTTTTGGCCTAAAATCGATATTTAACAAGCTATCGTGAAAAAAACTTAAAAAAAGTACCGCGCGCGGCTCCTATTTTGCAATAATAAAGTAACTTCCTGACCATATAGGTTACTTTCAGAGTTTCGATGTTCTGACGCCCCGACTAATACGAAACTAATTAATTTTGTATCGAATTTCAAGTCAAACGAAACAAAACTAAAATAAAATTTCATTTGATTGCTCGGTAGAACCTTAATTTTTGGACCACTTGTTCTGTTCAGTTTCAGTCTAGTTCTTCATCAAATGATTTACTATTTTTCAAGATTATTAGAAAAATTCGGAAAAGGCCCCTTAATTTTGTGAAGGTCTCTGGTAAATTCCGAAGAGTTCATTGTGAATTCCATAGAATTCATGACGAGTTCCAAAGAATTAAAGCGTCTGTGAAGCTTCACAGCATGGCCTTACCTACGGCATTTTAGATAATGCGCATAGGTTTATTATTAATTTTATATAATTAATTTAGGATGTATTTCACCTAAAACACAAGTATTTCAAATAAATAACATAATTTTCAAATGCATTTAAAAAAAATACAAAAATACTTAAATTTATTTATTATTTAAAAAAAAATACATTGGCTAAATTATATTGAATTGTGTGAGAAGTTTAGATTGGAAACAAAAAGGTGATAAAATTCAATTTTTTTCTGAGAAACATATATTTATAAAATATATGAAACTAATCATAAAGCTTCCATAAAGATTCTGTAAAATATGCATTCGTTTGGTTTGTAGTATTATTTTACTATTGAATTTTCAAACAAAAATTTTAATTTAAGAAAACACCAATTTGCACTATTTTTATGGTCATTTTTTTTAATAGACGAAATCACTTCATCTTGAGCTTATTTTTCATAAGAATTTTTATTCCGATTATTCTCTTATTTCATCGAAAGGGAAGAAGCCTTAATAAATTAATTGATCATATTTAAATGGGAAAAATACATATTCAATTTCACCCTTGACATACTTTTAATGATTTTTTTAAATTGAAGAGTTATGGGAAATTGGGCTGATGATTGAACCGTGGAAATTAAGAGGAAATAGTACATCGTCTTTCAGTCGAGAGCAATCAATCGATATGCGAAGGTTTTTTTTCAATGAGTCTTTCGATTTGAATCTGCTCGTACATTCTCAACTCGTTGACCCTCTTTAGATATGTTCGAGATTATATTGGAAACGCAGATTTATAGAGATCAAGTTCCGGTCGATATGGAATTATGTATACCCAGAATTCTGTACATCACTGAGCATCTAGAATTCTGAATACCATTCAGCACCTGCTTCAGGTGTTGAAATTCAACACCATTGACGCTCTCATGCAGATTTCTATTCATATTCGAATATTGAAAAAAGGAAATCCCATCTCTAGACTTACAAAACAATTCACCCCCCCCCCCGCCCCATTCGTATAAACACATAATTATTTAATTGATTCATAGTAAAAATTATGCTTCTTTTGACATCAAAGCATATTATTCAGAAATTGATTTATACCAAAAAGTCAATGAATGAATTAGCGTGTGACATTTATGATAGTACATATTCTAAGTCTAGTTTGAATGTAACAAAGTTAAGCGTTTACAATCCAGTTGAATGTAACAAAGCCAATCGAGCGTTTGAACTTTAATGTGGTACAGTCCATTGTTCTTGTTAACTAAATAATTAAATTGTACAACTCACGAAATAGTTCGGAAATATCGAAAGTAGAAAGACAAGAGCATGAAAGTTTGAATCAATACCTATTCTCACATGAAAGTGGAACAATTCAGTTGCTCTCAAAATAAAGCCATCGCTTGCAAAATTTAAATCTATTCAGGTAAGACTGTTCTCGCATTCTAAGCCAGAAACTCAAACAAAAAACATTATTAAATCACGAATCAGAGTTTGCAAAATACTTGTGGAGTTGGAACTTATAAGACAATACATGTACATTTGTACACCCAGGAAAATATTTGATTTAACCAACAAAATTTTTGTTGTTTCAACTAAAGAATATGGTTATTATATAGACAACAGAATATTCAACTGAACCAATAATTTTTAGTTACTAAAAGTAGGATGATTTTACCAAAAATGTTGATTAATTTAACCAAACATAAATAATTTGGTGGATTGCAACCAAAACGTTTGGGTCAATCAACAAAAACTTTGGGTAAATCAACAAAATATTTAGTTGAATCAAGAAAATACACTACCGGTCAGACTTGTGCGACCACCAATTTTTTAAGTATGAGATAAACACTTTTCCATATTCTCCGGCTCATTTTAAAAGTAAGGTACAATTAAATAACAAGAATTTACACTGGTCTTTGATAAAAGGACCGGGCTCGGCGGTAGACGGTCCACTAAGTAAAGCTATTCGAGCGAGCATCTTGTCAACATTCAGGACCACGTATATTTTTTCCTTGCATTTCGCAAACAGTTATAGTTGGCACTAAAAAGTTGGAAAAGCATTTTTTCTGCTGAGAAATATATTTTAATAAAATATATGACATGAATCATTATGATGTTTCTGTAAAACTTACTTAAAATTCGCATTCACTTGATTTTTATCATTATTTTCCTACAGGTTTGAATTTTTGAATTTTGCCAACATGTTTGTTCCAAATTTAGCTTTTTCATAAATGCAAGAAAAAAAATACTCTTATGCTAATACATTCTTACAATTCTACAGAAATTTTTATTTAAAATGAACTCAAGAACATTGAAAAGACAAATGTTTATTGCTTGAAAAGTTATTTACGACTTTTAAGAAAACATTAACATTATTATATGAAACATTATTTTAAGACTTAAGAAAACATTAAAATTTGCACTATTTTTGCAATATCATGTGACAGAACTGACAGAATACCTATATTCTAGGCTCATTTTTTATGAAATTTTGATAGCTTTAAACGGGATAAGTCTGGGTTTATCATACATATTTTCAAGGATTTTTTTTCATATTAAAATTTATTTTAACAGTTCCGTCTTTTCATACATAAAAAACAGATTTTAAATTAATAGAAAAAAGTTTTTATTTTATTTTTTTATTGATTTATCTTGGTGATCTAACCACCTGAAGTGAGCCCTGCTTGTTCCTGGCCGATATGAAATCTGGACTTTGGAGCATCTGAAAACAAAAAATCGAGTAGTTTATTAAAAAGTAGAGTTGTTGCTATGGTTGGTAGTAAAATTTTTCACCCCCGATGAAAAATTTTACTACCAACTATAGCATTTGAAAATAAAAAATCGAGTAGTTTATTAAAAAGTAGAGTTGTTGCTATGGTTGGTAGTAAAATTTTTCACCCCTGAAGAAAAATTTCGGAGCATCTGAAAACAAAAAATCGAGTAGTTTATTAAAAAGTAGAGTTGTTGCTATGGTTGGTAGTAAAATTTTTCA
>JBAGKK010033229.1:0-10861 GCA_037177015.1 Euceroptres primus
TGAAAACAGGACGAGCACCAGGTTGCACATTAGTACACAATAGAGTCATAAATGTATTGGTCGCTAGTATACTTGGCCGCAGCGGTAAAACTTAAACTTGACGCCCACTAGATGAATTCGAGACGAACCCAAGACGAGGCGATCACCATAAAATTGACCTAGACATTCGCTAGACGAGCAGAGTCTAGAAAGTATCTAAAAATTGTCTAGAATTCCGGCAGGGAACTCCAAAGCTAACGACTCTGAAGCCTTTTAACAACTCCGAAGCCTTTTTTTGCACTCGCTAGTTCGTCAAAGTCGCATTGAAGAAAAAGAAAAAAATGTTTTAAAAGTACTTTTTTTTTAGTTCTTCTTAAACTTCTTCATAAAATATTGTTCATAAATATTTGTCTTACGAATAACTCTTCTTATACAAATTCACGTCAAGGAGATAAGTTTAAATTGTAAAAATAAAATTTGTAAATAATTATTTAAACAAATTTTCAATAAATTTTTAAAAAGTCCAAAAAATTTCAAAAAAATTCTTTAACAAATTTTTTAAAAAAATTTTTGAGAAAAATTTTCAAAAAAAATTTCAAAATAATTTCAAATTATTTTAATCCGCTAAGCCTGCCAAGCCCAGTTTTAAACCTTTATAATAATGTACTTTGACTAAAAGAATAATTTAGACACAAATTAGTGGAAAAAATCAATAGTTTAGATTAAACAGCTTTCCCACGTTATAAAGTACATCCTGGTACATATATCTGAGAAAACTGATAACAATTATTGCATAATTTAGAACTTCAATTTACTCGCATCTCGGAAACCAACATTGAAATCTATTTGCAAATCGCCCATATATGAAGGGCGACACTGCTTACGGGCGTAAGTGCAAAATTTCCGAAAGTTGTTTTATTGGCCTAAACTACTTGTTTTATCCTATCTCATGTCCATGTAGACGATTTTCGTCGAGTTCGATTTGGAAGTGGGTCAGGGGGAAAAAAGCAGTGCATAAGGGTGTAATTACCATGAGCCACTTAGTACATTTCTGAGAGTTGTGGTATCCAAAAAAAAAGCATTAGTTGTACGAAAAAAGTATTTATACATTACATTACAAGCTGAAACAGTTGAAAGAAATCATGTTTTCTCAATGTTATCCTCGAAATCGATATTTGATCATTTTTTTCTCCGAAGTCGTTGCTTGTTTCCGCTTGCTCTTTTCGCGATCCAATAGAGGTAAATAATAGCTCGAAACATGTTTTTAGTTTTTTTTTTAAATTCAAAAATAAAAAAATCATGCAGCTTTTTCAGTGTTAGGACCGGCGTTTTTTGGGGATGCGTCGTTCTTTGACAAGGGTTTCATCGGAGATGGTTACTTTTTTACAGGCGCTCTTTTCACGATTCAGTAGAGCTAAGTAATAGCTCGAAAGTAATTTCTTGTTTTGTTTTTTAAATTAAAGCGTTAAAGTTAAACAACTTTTTGTGCCTCCTTTAAAATTCGGGCTTTAGTACTTACGCCCGAATGCAGTGTCGCCCTTCATATATATTAGAGTGGGCTGAAAAAACGCTTTTTTTGAATATCGGATTCTAATAGGGGGCAAAAGTTATATTTGCCCACCAGTAGTAATTCCACAAAATTACAGTTCAATCGCATTATATCTTCAGTGCAGTTTTTGGTAGTAGACAATAATATAAAATTAGAAATTAAAAAAACAATTTGTGTTCAAGTTAGAATTTTTTGAAAAAATGCAAGAAACTAGTTTTTTTTAATTGTGCTAATTGAACTTTTTTTAAAAAATAAAACATATCGTCCTTGAAATTTCTTTAGCTTAAATCGAAGAAATATGCCATTATTTTATTATTATGAATAGGAAATTTGTTCTTGCTGTAAAAAATTACCTAAAATTGCTCAAAAAAGGCCAAATTCACGATTTTGAAATGAGTAAAATATTTTCTTTTCATGATAATAAAATAATGGCATGTTACTTCAATTTAAGATGAAGAAATTTCTAGCACGATATGTTCAATTTAAAAAAAATGCAATTAACACAATTCAAACATATTGTTTTTTGCATATTTTTAAAAAATTCTAACTTCAACACAAATTGCTCTTTTAATTTCTAGTTAAAATTTCTAATTTTATATTATTACAAAATTTTGAAAATTTCAAAAACTTTTTTTGGGCTGTTTTAGTGTTCACAATTTTTTTTTACAGGGAAGTCGTCCTGTCGACGACCTGTATTTTTTTCAACAAAATCGGCTCAGCCGTTTTCGAGAAAAAAAGTTTTTAATTTTTCTTTCCCTCTCCACAACTCCTATAAAAATGTTTTTTCGAGGTTGATGTTTCAGGAATTTTCATGTCACATGAGTACCAAGCTATGATATCAATTTAGTCAAGCTTTTGTTAGCAGGATAAGCGTCAAAAAATTTTCGTCGCACGCTAGACGATATTTTCATGAAAATATGGTGATTGTTTCATTGGAAACAACCACCTAAAAAAATGTTCGAAAATTAAAAAAAAATTCTGTCTGTTTTAGTGGTCACAGATTGTTTTTAATTTTTGAGGAAAGTCGTCTTATGGGTCTTCATAATGTGAATTTTTTTCATCTAAATCGGCTTAGCCATTCTCGAGAAAAAAAAGTTTTCGATTTTTTTCTCATCCCCATAATTTCCATAAAATTTCTTTTTGGAAATTTAATCTTTTGGAAAACTTCATCTTACATCTCTGCCAACTTATGGTAAAAAACTCGATCAGATCCGAGCGGGGGCACCCAGACCATGCTTTGGGCCTTAAGGGGATTACCATGCTTACCCTGTTAAGGCCCAACGGGGATCACATAAGGGGTATTATTGTTAAAGTGATACCACCTAAAGATCGAAAGTATACAGATCATGCTCAAAGTTACACATATTGTAGTACTATTGGTCCTAAAGTCATGGTATAAATTTGAAGGCCTTAGACCAATGGGTTGCTTAATGACAGGGACCCAAATTTTCAGCTTTTGGCTACTTTTGGCTATGTGCGCCGAAGTTCAAGTGTGAATAAATCATCTTGGTGTTCAGCGATTTTCAAAAACTATGGGTGTTTTTAGAAAGCTCTTTTTATGCACTTTAAGACTACATTAAATTTCTTAATTTTTTCAAAATCAAAATTTAGCCTTGATGTTTCCAAATAAAGAAGTTAAATCGAGTTTTTGATCATTTCGACATCATCGATTTTTGTTATTAATAGTCTTTAAAAAAAGTAGAATTTTTCCCCTTCAAAAACCTATATTGACCGAAATGGGGAAACTTTTTGTTTTGAAGGAATAAGCTATTGCAAGAGCAGGCACACGGTTATTCGTTGACGCGCCTGTGAATTTTATATCATTTAAATCATCAAAAGTGTTAAAATATATAAAAAACTCTCAGGAGCGTCAAGGAAATACCGCGCGCCGCTCTGGGTGAGCCTGCTCTTGGAATAGTTTATTTCTTCCAAACGGTAAGTATAAAATTTAGACCTGATTGAATTATAAATAATTTATAATTTAATTACTAAAATTTATTTTATAATTAAAATTAATTTAAAACAACAAATTTAATTTTTATTATATTTTTAAATTAGATTATATATATAAAATTACTAAAAAATTAATATTTAATTAAAGATATGTTAGCTTTATTAAAAATTTTTTTAAAAAATAAAAAAAATAAGAACAGGCTTTTAAACGGGAACAATTCTACTTTTTTAAAGGCTATTTAAGAAAAAATTGAACAAAAATTCGATTTAAATTCTTTATTTTGAAAAATTGAGGCTAAATTTGGACAAAAATTCGATTTAAATTCTTTATTTTGAAATTTGAGGCTAAATTTTGATTTCGAAAAAAATTAAAAAATGCAATCTTAAAGTTCACAAAAAGAGCTTTCCAAAGCACCCTTAGTTTTTCAACATCGTCGAATCCCAAGATGATTTATTCACACTAGAACCTCGGCGCGCATAGTCAAAAATAGCCAAAAGCTAAAAATTTGGACTCCTGTCATTAGGCAATCCGTTGCTCTAAGGCCTTCAAATTTATACCATGACTTTGGGAGCAATAATATTACAATCGGTGTAACTTTGAACATGAACAAAATATTTTTGATTTTCAGGTGGTATCACTTCAAAAATAATGCCCCATAATACAGTAATGTTTTTAATGAAAAAAAAATAAACAAAAGCATAGTTATTCATAAAAACTATACAATATAATAATGAATTGATGATGTACAGAGTGGACACGTAACGTCTTACATGCATTGAATCACATGCAAATGTAAGGAGTGCAAACATTCTGTAGGCGTTCATTCATTCATAAGGGTTTTTCGCATGTACGTCGGGTAGCATTTCTCTCCATGTAGGTAAACCTTTACATGTCCACTCTGTAGGTGGGTTGAGTAAAACTCGATGTGTCTAAATATTATAAAATATACACCTAAAATACGTTTTTAGACCGGAGCACGAAAAACAAATATTTGCTTTATTTTTTTAATTTTTGTTTCTTATGAATATGGCGGCAGCTTTCTTAACCCAATTGTTGAATCCTTCGAAAAGGCGAGTCTTTTTTATAAAAAAAAAAAAAATTGTGCATAAATTATGAGATTATTCGCTTTCTTCTTTTGATCGTTCTCGCTCTGAACGTCTGGATTTCTTCTTCCGGCGACTTGGACTTCGGGATCTGGACTTGTGTCTACGCGATCTTGATCGGGATCGATGCCGATGTCTAAACACAAAGAAGGTAAATTATGAAAAATAAGAGAAAATTATGGTATATCATGTGTACTGTGAAACATTGATCGCTAGATTTTTCAGAAAATTGTTAAAGACTATCTGGGATCATAGAAGGTTATAAAAGATAAGATGGAGTAACCTTAAAAATAATGGCAATGATTACCCCTCGGAGCACACACCTATTTTTTCGATCACGGAGCACACTTGGGTCTGTGAGACCATGCACACTTTTTGATGGTCTACCATTTCGAAATTACTCATCCGATCAACTTGAAAAAATTCTCGGATATTCTTTAAACACAGATCAAACAAATTCATCAAAAAAAGTCTTTTTGCAAAAAAAAATTTTTAAATTGTAATTTTTTCAATTTCCCCAGGCCCGCCAATTTCTAAACTGCCTAAAAGATATTCAGGACGAAACTTGAGGACATGGTCTGACAGACCCTATATGTGCTCCGAGGGTTAACCAAAAAATAGTATGAAAAAGCAGTGTTGACGACGCAACTTACATAAAAACTTAATTGCAACTAGAATATTTGAACAGGCCTTAGAAGGCAAGTAATAAATACTTTTCCCTTACAATCTCGGGTTTTGGGACAAAGGTGGCCATAAAAGTTGTATCTTGCAAATTAAGATTGTCCGAAGGAGTCCGATTCGAGATGGGCAGGTAGGTAAACCTTTTTTTTTTACCAAAAAAAAAAGTAGAAAATACGTCCGTGGTAAGGGAAATAAGAAATTGACAGAATAGAATCAGTTAGAAAATATAAAAATTCGCTTAAGATTTTTATTAGATCGGAGTGACTTTAATAAAAATTAGTGACTAGTGAGTAATTGACGTGCAATGCCTTTCTAATTCTTAATAAAAGTGACAAAAGTGGACAATTAAAATGTTAAAAAGAGTACTCAGTTAAACTTCGACGCGTGAGGTTCTGTGTTCGTCGTGAGTGTGTAGTTGGAATTGCTAGTTTTGGCTTTGAGATTCGCATTAGATCGGAGTTTCTTTATTAAACAAAGTGATTTACGAATAGTTTGACATGTAATGTGTTCATGTTGATAAAGTGATACAAGTGGATAATTGAAGTTCAAAAGACAAAGGCTTGATAGCTAGCCGTGTTTGGTTATCCTTCTGGTGTTATGGGAAGGAACCCGGCGGATAAAATATACCTCCGGTTGCCAGGGGATCGGCTTCACCAGGGAAGTCGTAGTCCTAGCTTCCGGGACCAACATCTGTGCTAATTTTCACAAGAATTGTTAAAAATATTTTATGCTTGTAATTATGACCGGCAGGGGGTCGGTGACCCCAGCGCGTGGGTTTCAAATAGTCACTCATTTTTTAAAAAACCCAAAATTTTATTGTTTCGTATTCGTCATGTTTGGCAACCGACCGGTGTGAGCGGTGAGCGCAGGGAGTTGGTGCCGATCCGCTGTTTTCTTTGGCCCTAGGATGTGAGATTTTTTATCTGTGAGATGTGAACTGCCCATGGCCCTACGGGGAGGGATAGCTGAGTGAGATAATCTCTGTCAGAAAAACGGGGTCGGGGATTTCAGCAAGTCGCCTACGAACAGAATAAAATACCTTTCTTTGTGTCGATACTGTGAGCGCGCTCTGTCTCTTTCCCGATCTTCGTCTCTTACAACAGATTCTTTTTCTCGGTCTCTATCCCTGACCATGGATTCTTTTTCTCTTTCTCTGTCCCTGTCGCGATCTCGATCTCTTTCTCGGTCACGTCCTACAGACTCCAAGTCTCGATCTCGATCCCTCTCCCTATCTCTGTCTCTGTCCCTGCCTTCTCTTTGATCTCGCATGGACATTATAGGCGGCATGGAAACTGGTGGGACCATGGTTGGAATGGATTTCGGACCAGCATCTTTGTCATCGCCACCCGTTAATGGAATAGCCAAATTTGTTGGTTGCCATGTCTAAAATTTAAAAAATCGCCATTGGTACAATTTAATTCAATTGTGTCAATTTGAACAGCTCTTACTCGGATGTGACAGGAGAATAATTCTCAGAGAACGATACTGAGAACGCGGATTTTCGAGAACAAGAACGAATCATCCTCCCGACAGGGTTACTTCCGAGGTAATTGTTCAAATCGACACAAACAAATTTTCTGAAATCGCTTTGACGTGTTTAAAAACACAATTTCACTCATGATGAAATTATTTTGCATTGTTTACAGCACGAATTCTAAAATTATTTCATCTGAGTCATAGAATGAAAGAATTCAAATAGTTCAAATCAATTAGCAATTTTTTTAAAGTTGGAACGTTTACACCAAAGCTGAAACTATCCAAATATGAAATAAAATGTATCAAATGACGGAGTAAAATTCCTTCATTTGAAAAAGTATTGAAAAAGTACCATTTTTAGTTCAACAGATTCAGAGTTCTATATGTCGTAATTCCCAACTGATTTGAAAGTTCTAGTGTGCAAACCCGCTGATAATTAATAGCGAGTTTATTTATTCATTAGCGGGTTTATTTATTTATTATTTTAGTAGAAAAGTGAAAAACCTATAATTTCGTATTTTTGTATTCATTTAAAAGTTTATAATTTTGTATATTGGAGCTACCAGGCCCATTCATTTCCCATTCAGATTAAATTCCTTCATTTCGTTTATTATAAACCAATTATATAATGGATAAAACTGGCATTTGATGTACTAAGCTTAATGTTTAATTACGACCGGATACTTAACGAAAAAATTTTAATTGTTTAAACGATTTTTATAAACAAATTCTCATATTCTGTATTTTTGAAAATAGAGCATTTTTCTTATCAGGGGAATCATTTATTTTCATCTCTAGAATAATGTTTGCATAATAAATTGCCTTTGAATAACATTGGCATTGTTATAAAAAATTTTATAAAGAAATTCACATCTTTTGCATGTTTTAATATAGAAAATTTTTGTTTTCTGGGAATTCGTTTCTTTTCATTTTCAAGAATAATACTTTTACATCAAATAAACTGCTATTTAAAATATTTATCATTGAAATAAACGATTTCTATAAACAAATTTACTTATTTAGCATTTTTGAAAGTAGAACATTTATCGTTGTTATAAACAATCTGATTAGATAAATGTTTATCAACATATTTAGGAAAGTTTTCCTGACCTAATCAAGTAAATAATGCTTAAGCGCTACATTTATTCATAACAATTGTTTATAATAATAATAAAAATTGTTGAATGTTAATTTGTTATTTAAAAATATTATTATTCAGATCAAGAGAAATGATTCCTCAGAAAAGAAAAATATTTTACCATAAATAATACCAAAGAAATAAATTTAAAAAAAGTTGTTTATAACAAAGACAAATGTTATTAAATGGCAATTTATTATAAAAAAATATTATTCTTGAGATGAAAAGAAATGAATGCCCAGAAATGAAAAATTTTATTTTTAAAAAATGCTGAATAAGTGAATTTGTTTATAAAAATTGTGTATAACAATGCCAATTTTGTTAAATGTCTATTTATTATGCAAAAATATTATTATGGTGAAAAAAATGATTCCGCCGAAAAGAAAAATATTCTTTGTTGAAAAGTGCCAAATAAGGAAATTAGCATTTAAAAAATGTTGAAACAATTAACGACGTTTATCGTTTAGAGTTATATAATTTAACAACGAAATTAGAATAAATAATGCAGTTAAACCTCGAAAACACCACGTATGCCAGTTGTATCTATTAATTTATTTATAACAATTAAAGAAATGAAGGCATTTTATCTACAATGAATTCCACGTGTTTTTATGAAAAAATTAGATGAGACAAAGCAGGTAGCTCTAATATCAAATATTATAGTTTTTTGGTAGTATTCTACTAAAGCAACAAATTTTTGTAATGTCTTTTTAAAAATCGTCATAGACAAACCTCATAGGAATTTAATAAGCTTCAATTTAAAAAAGAAACTCAAATCGGTTGAGAAATACAACCTGTCGAACTTTTTGAACCAAAAACAATACTTTCTCCTCACTGTGGGGCATCTTTTTCAACTCAGCGCACCTCGAATTTTCAACCTTTACCTCTTGAAGGTACCTCAGGAGGTACCTCTTGAAACTTGGCTATTTTGTAGCCTCTTATGACCGAACCTTTCAGGTTAAACCATAGATCTGTTCTTCTTCTGCGTATTTGTGGCGAAACGATAGACCTCAATAAATCAGAGAATTTTTAACGTCTTTTCGGACAAGATGGAATTTAATATTTGAAATACACTCGAATCCCGGTTAAATATGGATTTTGGTCGTTGCCTATCGTAAACCGAGATAATCCTTGAGTGCCTCTGAACACAAACAGTCAGGGTCGTACGAACCACTTTCAGTCGGAATAATATGAATTATGTAGGAATAATATGAATTATGTAACTGAATTATGTACGCATGTAAATTTTTTTACCATAAGGGATAAAAATTCTTAAATGACGATAAAAAATTAATGAAAAAAGAATTTTCAACGTGCTTACAAAAGTAAATGTAAAAAAAGAATTGATACTGCTCGCTCTGTTGCTGCGCCTGCAGTACTGCTTGGCTACTACTCGATGACCGTAATCGGTCGTTTAATACGGACGAAATTCTAGGAACATCGTAAACCAGGATATATAAACCGGGATTCGATTCTCTCTGTGAGACAAAGAAGATCTTTTTTCATAGAGTATTTCTAATTATTTCAAAAAGGATATTTATTTTGCCTTTGTGTTTCTCATTTAGAAGGAGAGAAAACAGATTTTTATCTCATACTTCAGCTCTTATTTTGAACATGAGGCCGAGTTCGGCCCAACATGAGATCCACATATTTTATTTATCGTATGAAAAGGAAACTTTATAGAGGATATGAACAATGGGGTTCAAGGGGTGAACATGATCTAATTGACACCAGTCCCTTTTTTATAATTAATTCTTCAATAAATCAATCAATTATGCAATTAATTCAATCAACTTCAATTAATTCTCAATAATAAAAAGACTAGAGTATAATATGCAAAAGTAAATAATTTCCAAGCATAAGGCAAATTTGGGAATCGTCCTGAGAGCCTCCAAAAGAAAGTCGCATGTAATATCTAATCCAACAATAATTCAAAATCAAACTAGAAACGAACAAAACAAAGATAATAAACAAATAGCAAATATTATTTTTCAGTATGAAACAGCAGTTATTGAACCTGGAAGGAAAAAAAAGGACAAATCAGTCGCTACTTAAATATTGAGGAAAATAATTATTTGATTTAAAAAATAATTAAACAGAACTTTGAATTGGCTCTATGCGCAATTCACACAACTCTATTCTATGTGTAAGTTTTGACATTGAACATGCAAACTATAAGCGCCACGAGTGGCGCGTTTTGGCATTTTTGGTTAACTTCTTCGCTGTGTGTGAACACAGAATACATCCTTTGTTTGTTTACTTGCGTGAGCTAAGCAGAAAGCCAATATCATCCGTTTCTATCTAACGTCAATGCGCGTCAATGGTTTTCAACTTCATTCAGAGTAAATCGAGTCCCTTGCCCATAAAGAATGTATTTATGAATTTTTACCTACTCTATTGCACACTACTGGATTTTAAATAAACAATATGACATAAACACTGACAATCAAATTTCATTTCGAGAAAATATATTCTCTAGGGACAGGGTTTCTATCTGCTTTAAATGAAAATGAAAACAAGTTGACGCGCATTGGCATTAGGTAGAAACGAACGATGTTCAAAGTTCTGTTTAATTATTTTTTAAAATAAAAACCTAATTATTTTATTTAATATTTAGGAAACACCTGATTTGTACACTTTTTCCTATCAGAGCCAAAAACAACTAAAAGAATTACCGTAGAGTGGGGTTATTAGATGCAACTTTCATGCATGTTTAAGGTTTTTTTTTAAACTTTACGCCCCGGAAAAAATTTTTTCATCTTTTTCAACTTCACCCTCAGTACTCAATTTTTAATAGAATTCAATATCTTTTAGATTTTAAAATTACTTTCCATTTACTAATTATCATTGCTGAAAAGTTGTACCTTTTTGTACCGCCGCACAGTGGGGCGAAATGAAAAAACTATGTTCAAAATAACCTGTAGGTCCCAATTCTTAATCAATTTTCAATTAATTTTTTTGAAAAAATTCAACTATGAATT
>JBAGKK010033240.1:0-10861 GCA_037177015.1 Euceroptres primus
TATATATATATATATATATATATATATACAGTTCTCTTTACGGTTCCTCTGATTGTCTCGAGTCTATGCCCACTTTTCTCTTGCATGTACGTGCCGTAAAAAAAAAAGATTTGTCAGATTCTGTTGTATTCTTTTATGAAAACAGCTTCATTAGGAGAATTTTTTGCTGATTACTTGTATTTGCAGTTTTTCTGAGAACTTTTAGAGCGCAATACCACTATATATAGCTGCTGTGACCAAACCCTCATTTACGCCGTATTATTAAGCGCATGAATGCGGTTGAATGTCATACGGCAAATTTGTACACGCGCTCTGTATGTAAACGAATAAAAGTACGTGAGTATATTGCTCGGTTTATACATACTCACCCTCATGTGACTCACGAAAAGAGACGCTTTCATCCATAGAAAATTATCCGCGGCACAAACTGTAATTCCTTCACACCAGCCAGTGCTTTACCAGCTATTGGTAAACTCGACAATGCCGTTGTTAGTATAATTGCTGCTTACTAATTGTTCGCTTTTTTCACGCCTGTCTCGAAACTGACACCATTCAAGGTATCGCACTGAAAAAAGGCTATTCTCTCTTCAAATATACGTACGTATATATCGTATAACTCGAACATATCGTATTCATTTAGAGAAATTAAAACCTTGATTCACTACTTTTTACGGTTAATGAGATAATCAATAAACATAAATTTATTAAACAATATGTGGAATGTATAGAACTTTAAAATGTATATTTAAAGGAAAGGATAAAAATTTGTGATGAAGGATAAAAATCTCTTGCACATCAGACAATGACAATAAAATGAGAAAGTTGAATGGAAGCTGAATGGATTTAGGAGAGTTTTCAATTAAAATTGATGAAAGTCAACCGAATTCCAGAATTCAGTCGTTTGGTCCTTGGAATTTTCAGGCTGAGAGAAAGGTGAACAGAAGGGGGATGGTAGATGGAGAAGGTGAGAGTGGTCGCGAAAAATGAAAACGGCCGCCCTTTGTCGAATTGCGGAAACGCCTTTAATGGTTTCTCGCCTGCGTCCGACACATTTGGGGAAAAAGTAACGTCGAGCGTTTCCTACTCACGCAAAACCATCATCACCATCACTATACAATTACTGCCAACACCAAAGCCTACCTTTCAAAAAAAAAAAAAAAAAACAGAAAGAAAGAAAATAAATAAAAAGACAAAGTGGGACACGTGTTGATTTGGTCATTTATTTTAATCTGATATCTTATAACTGAATATTATTAATGAACCAAAAAGTTGCAATTCCCCTTAAAAGTCGAATTCTGATTGGAAGTGGGTTGGATAAAAAAAAAAGTTTAAGCATGTAAATTTTACTGATTCAATTAGAAGATGAAAATTACTAATTGAACTCTAGCTGTCAAGACAGATATTTTATCTTAATAAATCTTTTCTTAAAATATTATTTTAAAAATAATTGGTATTTCAGTTAAAGTTCCTTGTACTAATTGAATTAGTTCAATTTTGAAGGCTTCAGATTTATAGAGTATTATTGGAAAATAGATTCCATTTTAATTACATTTCTCTCAATGTAATAATAAAGCAGCGAAATGTCAGTTAGATGAATCTCTACTGTCAGCGAGGTGAATAGATATAAAATCAGTTATGAGTATATAAAATTAAATTTTCGCTCTGAAAGCGTAACATTCATAATTCAATACCTAGGAAAATGTCATTACCACGTTTCGGCGTAAGCTCTGCTGCCGAAACGCAACGTGATTTCGGAAGCGTCTGTTTACTTTGTCGAATGTAAAATTTCAATTAACCGTGTACCACGACTCGATTTGATTATCGAACTCGGCTTGATTACCGATTCAATTGTTGTAACGAATGCGAAGAGGAGCTTGCATATATTTGTCTGCTCATACATATACGCAGCAGCATGCATATATAACTAAAGCTTATTCTTCGATTCCCCTCTTCTCTTTATGTATAGGTACTTCACTATTAATCTACTTTTATCTCTTTACCTCTTTTTCCTTGTTCTTGAAACCAATCAACTTTAAAGAAAGAATTTTTTCAAATTTTTAGACGTATACAATTAAACCACCCTTTCAAACAACTTTTAAATAAAATAATTCCATTTCTCAACTTAAAAAACAATGCGAGACAGCAAAAATGGTTGTTACCTCGTATAAATCATAGTTTTTTCATAACATATAAAATATAATCATATTATAATCTCACATTTTTTGTTCTTCTTACAGATCTAATTTTAATTCTTGGTCTGTTTTACGTGGAAAAAAGTCGAAAGTCTTGAAGGCATCACAAAATAACACAATAATAATCACAATATAGGTCACTTTTGCTTCCCCGTGTAATATCTTTGCGAAAATTTATTGAATTGTTTCAGAATTTGGTAAACTTATTCGTTTTGATAACATGGACCAAAATCATAAGAGCGATGCAGATTATTTTACCCGAAAAAATATATTAAACAAGCATTAAATACTTGAAAAAATACCTTTTCCTTGTTCTTCACTTACAAGTTGCTAAGTTTGAGGAGGATTTTCGAATCCAAGGATAATAAAATATAAATTCTCACTGGTATCTTTTAAAAGTATATCTCAAAAATATTATTATTTTATATAGATTTTTATTTTATTGCACTTAAGACAAGAGAGTTTTAATTTGAAAAGTTTTCTCCTAACTTTTTTCCTGGAACGTGCGATGACAATATGATGAGTTTTTAAAGATTTTTTTGTTATTTCAACCAATATTAATGTAATTCTTTAATAAATGAGTCTAAGTATCACATCTTTGTGTGAATCAATGGTAAAAGTTAGAATATTTACCATTAAACTAACATAAAACGTGTTAAACTTTTGCGTATTTTTACTATGTGTCATTACACGCTCCATGTAAATTAGACATTTTTCGGAAAAACATTTCAAATGTAACCTAACACATTTTTAAAAGGAGTAATAGTGAATAATCCTTCCAAAGAACTTTTTAATTTAATGTTTTAAACAAGTACTGTCAATATTTTGTTGTTGTTTGACATTACACGTCATGTAATCGCACGTCACAGAATGTAAAGTCAGGAGTGGAACACAAATAGGTTAGTTTTGTGCCTCATGATTGTTTAATAAACCAAGCAACCTATTAACATTATTCTATTCTGAAATACTTGAAATTGTTAAGGAATGAAATATTTAATGCATTTTGACATGGAGAAATTTGGAGGAAAAGATTAATAATAATTTGGAGCATTGCTTTATGAGCTATGATCCGGCTATGAGCTGTCAACTAGGTGTATTTCAGTGTATTTGTGTGATGAAGCCTATTTATTTGGTAAATTAATTAATTCATTATGTCATTAGGAGAAGAAAATATATTACATACTTAAATTTTTACAGGGTGTCTACTCACCCTGGAAAACCTGGGAAACCTGGAATTGTCAGGAAATTTTTTCATACCTGCAAAAACCTCGAAATGTCAGGGAATTTTTTTCAAAAGTCAGGGAATTTTTTCGAGTATACTGAAATTTTTTTAATTGTAACAAAATTAAATAACGATATTCACAAGGACTGGAAAAATATTATTCGTAATAAACTCGTGAAATTACATTCTTATTCCGATTTGAATTGAAAGCGGAGGAAAAAAAACGAAAAGTTTTGGAGACAAAAGAACTTGAAGCGAAACGTAGGAAAATTCTGGAATAAGCACAAAAAGAAGCCATCGCACTCGAAGAGAAAATTGCAGAAATAAAAAATTAAGCAGAACAGAATGTTTTTAAGAAAATATTTAAATGTTTTATTCTTAACGTTATTTATTTATAAACGTTGTTTCGTTTGTAAACTAGGAGAAGTTATTTGACTGTGTTTTGTATTCTCTATTACATGTTCATGGAGATTTTGTCACAAAACACCATAAGTACTCTTAGAGTATAACGTATTAAATAAACATTATTTTGAAAAACATCTGCTATTTCACTCTTTTATCATCCGGCATATGTTTTTCTAAATTTGACTGACTAAACTGACTTCAACAATATCAAGGTACCAAGTACCGCCACGTTCAGTGGCGGTTTCTAGTGGCAGGTCGCTAGCATATAGACATACACACGCAATAGATTGCATACATGCATACCACGACACATTTTAGGAACAACAAATTTAAATAATTATAATTTAACATTCACAAGTGGATAACACATGGGGTTACTCAATTATTAGATAATGCTTTAATGGGGGGGGGGGGAGTTATGAAATTCCGTCTTCCCTACTTGAATGGCCAAAAAATGATACCTGGAAAAATCTAGAAATACCTAGCTGGAAAAAACTTGGAAAAGTCAGAGAATTTTCTTTCAGGATTTGAATAGACACCCTGTTTTTAGCAATTTTTGAAACCTGTAACAAATTATAACTTTCAAAATGCGTTTTATTCTTCTTACAATGCATTGTATTTCGAATCTGACATTTTATAAAATGGTTAGGCTAGGTTAGGTTAGGCTTACAAGAACAATGTAATTTACTTTGATATTTTTATTTTTTATTTATTGTGTCCTTCTAAACCTTTTAGAAATTAATGTTAAAATATTCGAACTTTTTTTTTAGTTTCTTACGGGACTTCATTTTATATACTATGTGAGTATTGGATAAGCCATTATATTAGATAAGCCATTTTGAGATTAAAAATTCTATTATTATATTTGGATTCAGCGGCCTAAAAACCTTAGGCAACTCATTTTTATAAAATGATGACTGTTTTCAAATTTTTAGGCAGCCATATTGGATCAGCCATCCTGAATTTCGAAATTATGTTATAAAATTCGGATTCAGCGACCCAAAAAACTTTAGAATACTCACTTTTACAGAAATCGGTTCGTGAATGCAAATTCTAAAAGCAACCGATAACTCTTGCAAAAAATTGTTTTAAAAAATTGAAAAAAATATTTTTAAGCTCGAATATTTTAACCATTTCTTATTCTAACTTCAATGAATAGGCGTGATACCAAAAAAAAACCCATTTTAGAATATTTTTACAAAAAAAGTTTTTTCTATCTTTAAGTGACCTTAATACAGAAAATCACCCATATAAGAGTAGTTTTTGAGAATTTCAGTGATATCCATGCACTCATTTAAATCAATTTTATCACTTGTTCTTCTTACATTTCTGATTTCGTTTATTACATTTTATTTCGTAGAATGAATTTAAAAAATTGTTCTATTTTCTATTGTAGTCTTGAGAAAATCAGTTAGTGAATTCAATGAGCAAAGATGGCAGCTTTAATAGAAAATCCACCCTCGTACAAACTCCTCCCATAGAATGCCGTCAGCCCATAACACTCATGGCTATGACGCTAAACGGCGTAATGCGACAATTTCGTTAGGCATGGGTATGTACCTACGTACCACCGCAAATTCGCGTAATGCGATGGTGCGCTGCTCGAGGGCCATTAAGCGATCTTTCCTCGACAATTACTGTCAGTAGAGACATTGCAACGTTCATGAAAATGAGCGATTCAGAATTTCTCCAATCAACGCTCGTTTCTCTCTCAGGGTACCCAGAAGCGGATAGATTTTTGGAAAGAACTACTGCAATTTTTTCAATTTCTAATTTCAATGTTATAAGAAAGTTGGAACTTCGTATTTATAAGTTTCTGATAATTATAATGTTGGCCAGGTCTTCAAATTTGAATCATTCTTACAACCAGAAATTTTACATTGAAAAGTTGAACTTTAAGAACGTATAATTTGCAGAAATTTTTTCTTTTCCTTTTCTTTTTCATTTTCATCTTCTATCAGACCACCGGGAATGTTTTAATCCATCATCTTTCTTCGAGGAATTCGAGTTGGTAAATTCGCCCCTGGGGGTATGCCATCGATCCAACCGAAGATCAATGTATGGAACGACTGACAATAATGCGAAGATAATACCTTTAATATGCACACTAATACGTTTAATTTGCGACGCATTATGGATCTCAATTTTGGTGAAGCATAAGCGCAAGTGTTCAAAGGTATGCGTAAAAAATGTCATGGGTAATCCATTTTCTTCTAAGAAGAAAAGAAAATAAAAAAATGCCAAAATTCCACTTTTTGGGAAAAAGTGGCCCACGAAATAAATCAGGGCTTTCTCAATAATTAGAATTTTCTACTTTTCTTTGCTCCGGATGTTTGATAAGAGTTTCTTAGTTACAAAGAAAAAAAAGATTACCAGACTGCAGGATCAATTAAAAATATGAGCTAACTTAGAAAACCGCAACAAGGGTTGCGAAAATGCCAAATTTTTGGCACTTTTCACTTTTTGGAAAAAGTAGCCAACGAAATAAATCCGGGCTTTTTGAACAAGTTAAATTTTCTGCTCTTCTTTGATCCGGATGTGTGTTACGAGTTTCCTTTTTACAAAACGATTGCCAGACCGCAGGATCAATTAAAAATATCAGTTAACTTAGAAAAAGCAACAGCGGTTGCAAAAATGCTAAATTTCTACGTTTTGAAAAAAGGGGCTCAAGAAATAAATCAGGGCTTTCTCAATAAATAAAAATCTCTACTTTTCTTTGATCCGGATCTTTGATAAGAGTTTCCTTGTTACACAAAAATGTTAACCTGACCGCAGGATCAATTAAAAACATCAGTTAATTTAGAGAAAAGCGACGACGGTTGTGAAAATGCCCAATTTTCACCATTTGGAAAAAGTGGTCCACGAAATAAATCAAAGCATTTTCAATACATAATTAAAAATTTTCTAATTTTCTTTGCTCCGGATGTTTGATAACTATTTCCTTGTTACCAAAAAATGCTTGCCAGACCGCAGGCTGCATTAAAAATATCTGTTAAATTAGAAAAAAGCAACTACCGTTGCAAAAATGTCAAATTTCCACTTTTTGGAAAAAATGGCCAACGGTATAAATCAGGGCTTTCTCAATAATTAAAATTTTCTGTTTTTCTTTGCTCCTGATATTTGATAAGAATTTCCTTGTTACAAAAAAATGTTTGCCGGCCCGCAGGCTGAATTAAAAATATCAGTTAACTTAGAAAAAACAACAACGTTAGCAAAAATGACAAAATTCCACTTTTTGGAAAAAGTGGCCCACGAAATAAATCAGGGCTTTCTCAATAATTAAAATCTTCTACTTTTCTCTGCTCTGGATGTTGGATAAGTTGTCACAACAATTTTTTTGAAGGCCCGCAGCCTAAATCAAAAATATTACTTAAATTATAAAAAAGCAACAACGTTAGCAAAAATGCCAAAATTCCACTTTTTGGAAAAAGTGGATGTGGAGGATTTGGAAAAAGGATGGATTTGGAAAAAATGGAGATAAATCAGGGCTTTCTCAATATTTAAAATTTTCTGCTTTTCTTTGCTCCGGATGTTTGATAAGAATTTCCTTGTTACAAAAAAACGTCAACCTGACCTTAGGAACATTTAAAAATGTCAGTTATTTTAGAAAAAATCGACGACGGTTGCAAAAATGCCAAATTTCCACTTTTTGTAAAAAGTGACCCACGAAATAAATCAGGGTTTTTTTAATAATTAAAATTTTCTACTTTTCTTTGCTCCTGATGTTTGATAAGAATTTCCTTGTTATAAAAAAATGTTTGCCGGCCCGCAGGCTGAATTAAAAATATCAGTTAACTTAGAAAAAAACAACAACGTTAGCAAAAATGACAAAATTCCACTTTTTGGAAAAAGTGGCCCACGAAATAAATCAGGGCTTTCTCAGTAATTAGAACTTTCTAGTTTTCTTTGCTGCGGTTGTTTGATAAGTGTTTTCTTGTAACAAAAAAAAAAAAAACATTTACCGGCCCGTACGAAGAATTTAAAATATCAGTTTGCTTAGAAAAAGCAACTACGGTTGCAAAAATGCCAAAATTTCACTTTTTGGAAAAAGTGGCCCACGAGACAAATCAGGGCTTTCTCAATAATTAACATTTTCTGCTTTTCTTTGCTCCGGATGTTTGATAAGAATTTCCTTGTTACAAAAAAACGTTAACCTGACCGCAGGATTATTTAGAAATATCAGTTAATTTATTTTAAAAACCACGACGTTTGTAAAAATGCCAAATTTCCACTTTTTGGAAAAAGTGGTCCACGAAATAAATCAGGGCTTTCTTAATAATTAAAATTTTCTACTTTTATTTGCTGTTTTCTTGTTACAACAAATTTTTTGAAGGCCCGCAATCTAAATTAAAAATATTAGTTAAATTAGAAAAAAGCAACAACGTTAGCAAAAATGCCATTTTTCCACTTTTTCGAAAAAGTGGTCAAGGAAAACAATCAGGGCTTTCTCGATTTTTAAAAATTTCTTTCCTCTGGATATTTGATACAAGTCTCCTCGTTACAGAAAAACTTTTGCATGTCATCTGGATTAATTAAAATATCTGCAAACTTAGAATAAAGCAACAGCTATTGAAAAAATGCTAAATTTACACTTTTTGGAAAAAAATCGCCAATGAAATCAAACAGGGCTTTCTTAATAATGAACCTTTGTCAGCAGAATCATTTAAAAATACCAGTAAACTTAGAAAAAGCAAAGACGATTGCAAAAATGCAAAATTTCCACTTTTTGGAAAAAGTGGCCTATGAAATCAATCAGAGACTTCCCAATTTTCTTTGCGGGAGATGTTTGATGCTCTCCTCCTTGTTATAAATCAACGTTTATTGATCGGTAGCTTTAATTTAAAATAACGGCAAACTTAGAAAAAAGCAATAGCTTCTGTAAAAATAAAAAATTTCCACTTTTTGGGAAAAGTCGGAAATAAAATAAAGTAGGGCTTTCTCAATAAATAAGAATTTCCCCTTTTATTTGTGAGGAATTTTTGCGTCGTGTCTCCTTGTTCCAAATCAGCGTTTGCTTCGATTATGTAAAAATACCAGTAATCTTTGAATAGGGCAAAAGCTATTGCAGAAATGCCAAATTTCCACTATTACTTATAAATAAAGTAATGCTTTCTTTAATATTTCGGAAAGATTCAAATGATTTTCACTATATTTCGATCTTAAAAAATGTATTTTTCAAAATATACCTCTGTTAACAAAAGTTCAAGAGTAAACCCGCAGGAAGGCACCATCGTACCGAAACTTCACAAATCTTCGGTGAACGGTTCTTCTTACCATCATTCGGTTGTAGCTACCTGTCGAGACGAACCGATTTAATTTTACCTGTAGTCGGTATGTTACTTCCAGCTCGAACAGTTTTTTCGTTTTTGTTAAATGCAAAACAATGCAAGATCTACCAGACAATAAAGAATATTTGAAAAAAATCATTAAAAACATGAAAAAATGGTAAATAAAATTACTGATTAAGGCGGGGGTTCACAGAAAACATTAACTTCCTCAATATTTATATAACATTACAAGGTATTCAGTTAATTATTGTATTGTAAAATGTGAATTCTTAAGTGTATAGTCTTTCGCACAGTATTTTAAATAAAAATAGCATTGAGGATAATATTGTGATTAATATCTTTATACACATTTTATATGCATCCTTTTAAGCATTTTTTATCACCACTTCTTCTAGATAATATGTTTAAAATTTAAACTATATTATGTATTTAATTCTATATAATAATTACTTCTCCTTAATTAATATTTTACTGAATTGTTAAAATTCGGAAAGAAACTAACATTTTATATCGTCCCGAACATTTTTATCGATTGCTAGCTTTTCTATTTTCTTTCAAAACAGGATTTCTGTGCGATAATGTGATACACACAATAATTAGTCAAAAATATGTATCCTATTCATTCTTGAATACTTTAGTAATAAATTATCTAATAAATAATATTTGTGTAAAGTTTTATCAGTTATAAACTAATGAATATTTTTTTTAGCAACATGTTCTAAAAAATATTATATCTACGAGTAATTTGCTCGATTTAAGGATATGTAATACTGTAATATGATCGAAGTAGAGTATCTGTGGATCCTTATTTTGATGGTGTGATCCGTGCTCCGGCGAGGATGTGGCAACAACGGGCAACCAGTGATCTCGTGGGAGCACTGGCCAGGAGAGGAAGGAGTCTAGAGCTAAACACCTGAGAAGAGCTGAGAGTGAGCGTGGTTTTGAAACCAGTGCGTGAGGCATTTTCGACTCTTAATTCCTTCCGCGTTCATGACTTAAATATCACGTATCATTTACCGGTAGAATCTCTCCAGAAGTTCGCCGTGATTCATGCTTTGTTGACATCAACAAAACTGTTGTGATTTGATCAGATTTTGTACTGAATGTGATAGAAATTATTACGAAATTCGATTTATTCCGTGTCTTGTGCTCCGAAAAGTAACTCGACAGTGTCCTCGCTCCAAAATTCAGGCGAAGAATTTCTTGAAAGACGAAAGCATTCACTATTTCTTATTTGTGGAAACAAGTGAAATCTCTCTTAGCATATAATAAAAGAGTTTGATTACTTTTTTTAACGTAAAAACTGCTAGAGGAACGTTCGAATGAAATCGTTCATCGAAAAGTGTAAAACGTGTTTGACAAGTCTTGTTTTATGGAGTTATTAATGGACTAAAGGTAACTGTGATGTATTTTTTGTAGTTAATTTACTTTATTTTTGTTAAAAAATGTGAGAAATGAGGAAAAGGTTTGCACTCTAAATCTGAATTAGTGAAATTTCACTAATTCATCAGTGACTCAATTCTAGCTAAGGCAATTAGAATTCTACTTTGAAACAGTGGAAAATTACTAAAAGTTTAGCAGGATTTTTACTGGTGAATCAGTAATAAGATTTTAGTAGAATTTCTACTGGCGAATCAGTAGAAATTCTACTGAAATTTTAGTCATTTTCCACTGATTATCAGTAGAATTCTACTATTTACCATAGCTAGAATTGAGTCACTGATGAACTCGTGAAATTTGACTAATTCAGATTT